>NMRB01001906.1:66216-92245 GCA_002633025.1 Notospermus geniculatus | reverse complement strand
CATCTTGACTAATCAAGGCCTCCGGTCACTCCGCCCTTCGAACTACGCTCCCTTCACCCTTGACGACCACCGTTTGTCATCCTGCTCCCAGACAGGTCGTTCCATGGACCGTACACACCCCCACCACTGTCAATGATAAATGCGTGTAATCCAATGTTTTGTGAATAAAACATGCATTAACGTATTAGATCATTCTTCATTTTGAGATTTTCATCGATCCAAACCTCACAATGTTCCTTTCTTCGTCATAAACCGCGCTTTCAGTAACGTTTGGCTGCTTCAGCCGCCACGCTCATGGGCGGCAAATGCGAGCGATAAATGCTACGGTGGTCGGCAAGGGTGGATGGAGCGAGTTCATAGTAGGAGTGACAGGAAGCCTTGGTTGGGCAAGATGGTCAGAAAAGGTCGATCCTCAGATCACGCCTGAAAATGTTCTGCGTTGATGCCTTCCACAATATGGTCAATGGTTAGGCATAAGTTTTCTCCCCTGTATGCTCTTCCCATAGCGTAGATGAAATGAACCGCGATGCTAGGGAGTGCCAGAAATTCGGAACAGGGAAACTGGCTGAGGTACAAGCTGAACTTCCCAGTCGTTCCATGGGGTGAACCATACAGTCTTTGGCCACCGTGCAGAGGTCGGCCACCTCGCCGAATGGGTAAATGTCGTCCTGGGTGACCCTAAATGTCACCCAGGACAAAACTGGGTGACCCTAAACGACCCGCAGAACAAGGCTGGGTGACGTTTAGGGTCTAAATGTCACCCAGTTTGAAAATCGCGCCATTTTAAAACCTGCGTCCGAGGTCTGTCAGGCAGCGATCGCGAAATCATGGAAATGAACAAACGTGACTTTTTTTGCCTCATAAAATCCGAATAAAACATGGATTTGATACAGCAATATGCATCTTCATCGTCTGATAAGGAAGATCAAGGGCGCATATTAAAGTGTAAAGTCGGTGGGTGGCACTTAGAGGAACTTTTGGCGAAATATTTGCCTGGCAAGAACAAGCGTACGATGAAACCGAGTGTTACTGTCGTGTGACTGTGGTCCAGCTGTGGAACGGTCTGCTGCAAAAGTGCGTCGTGCAGTGCGAGGTGGTAAAGCCATTGAGTACAGGCTGACTGCTGAAGGTGAAAGACAGCTGGAGATATCAGAATTCGTTTTCAGCTACACGGACAGCGTACTACTTACATGTACCCCGGGTGCAGGTTTTTAAATTGCGCCATTTTCACACTGGGTGACATTTAGACCCTAAACGTCACCCAGCCTTGTTCTGGGGGACGTTTAGGGTCACCCAGTTTTGTCCTGGGTGACATTTAGGGTCACCCAGGACGACATTCACCCATTCGGCCCTATTGACAGATATTTATTTGTTCGCTAGTCACACTCCACTGCAAAGAATATTGTATATCAACAGGTGGCCAAACACAGTACGGTGGCCAACTCCTCCTTTTGTACACCATATGTGTACATGTACATTACATCATGTACTTATAATAGATCTTCGATACATAGATGTAGGCGTAGCTGATGAACTATCACCTTTTATCTATCAGGTTTCTGTCTGGTTCCCTAATGACTATCGTTTTACAGTCGAAATGACAACTACGCAATCGACAGAAAACCTCACGAATGGTGAAGAGAATGAAACAACGTACATAAACCTACTCTAAGAAAAATGCAAAAGTAGCTTGTCTTACGAGACTTGCACCCTACTCCTAAAATAAGCGACTTTTTGGCCTTGTCCCGCACGCCTAAAGTGGCCATGCTGTGGTATCGTGAACCCCCTCCCCCCAAATCACATCAGACCAAGGCAACGCCATCTATTGGTGACCTATCAACTAATAGTCAAAGGAATGCCTCCAACAACCCAGTTTGTTTTTAATTCACTTATTCAGCAAAACCGATGAGGATATTGACGCTGAATGGGTCAATGTCGTCCTGGGTATAGGCCTACCTGATGTTTTACTAGGATCATCCTGGGTAATCCTTTTCTTTACCCAGGACGACCGTGGATAAACATAAACATACCCAGCTTGGAGTTCCCGCCGAATCGCGCTGATCGTTCACCTGCGTCCGAGGATTGGTACTGCACACGCATAGCGCTCACGAATTAGGCCTAAATGTGTCGTATGACATTTGTCGTGATGGAGCCTGTGTGCGTCAAAGACTGCGATTTATATCGTTTTGACTGTTCGTTTGTTTTTAACTAGGCCTCGCTGAACGCCAGCCATTGTTTTTGAAAAAACGTTCCTCTAGTGCCAGAACACCGACAGCACAGTGCAGCAACAGCCTGTCCACATTTTCAGCATCCGCAGCGTCTTCATCCGAAGAAGCATTCTCGGTCATTATCAAATCCATATTAGATTCTTCAAGGCATAAAATCTCAAACTATGGATGCAAAATCAACAAAACTGAGTCACACATGTTAATGGGATACCTGCAGAACTAACACTAATAGATGTCTCTAGTAGTAACAAGGTTAGAATGAAGAGGGAGAATGTATTGTCAAAACAGTTTTTGCCTCTTAACTCCTTATGGTACTGTCACACCTTGCCGGATAGCGTTAATGCTACTGTCACACTTGGCCGGACAGCGTTAACGGACGTCCGACGGACAGCAAAATTTTGAATCCGTTCATTTCCGTTCGCATTCGTTCCTTGCCCGGTTCCGCCGGATGGAACGTACCTCGCCTGACAAGGAACGCATTTCCCGAACGAGAAACGGGCAAGAAACGAATGCGAACGGAAATGAACGGATTCAAAGTTTTGCTGTCCGTCGGACGTCCGTTAACGCTGTCCGGCCAAGTGTGACAGTAGCATTAATTATTTGATTAATCATACAACATGCAGTGAGAAATTATTTTCTGTTTGGATAATTAATAAAATGGGCAGGAGTTAAAACATTTTTCATGAGCAGTTAAAGCTCCACTCATATGAGAAATGACTCAAAAAGTGAACCAACTTACAGATTAAGTCCAAATTGTAAGGCTAATTTTCATATGAATGAGCAGGGCCTACCTCCTTCAACTGAGATATTCAAGAATAGTCAGAATGTATTTTATATAGAATTATGAAGAACTTTTCCACTGCATGTTGGTGGTTTTAATGTACCGTTTTCTCAGTATTCAGCAAAAACAGTTGGTTCTATACATTTTGCCTAACAGCATTTAAACGAGTACTACTAGAGACATCTGGTGGGATAGAATGTTATGCAGGTACCCCATTACGCACAGTGCATTTTCCGATTGCATCGTGACGAACGTACCATGTTCCTTCCTCGGACGCAGGTGAACGATCATCGCTATTCGGCGGGAACTCCAAGCTGGGTAGAGTTAAGGATCCTTATGTTTACCCAGGGTTGTCCTGGGTAAAGAAAAGGAATCCCCAGGATGATCCTGGGTAAAGGTAAGGTATACCCAGGACGACATTGACCCATTCAGCGACATTGACCTGTGGCTCAAACTGAAAAGTTCACTTATGAAAGAGGTTCTTCTGTTGTTCAGGAGGCAGTTTTTATAAAACCATAGTGTACAAGTTCAGTAGTCTTGTTACTCTCCATTTCCAGCGAGAGGAGGAGGTTGTAATTGAAGTGTTTACCATTTACGAAAAATCACATAAGGCCCAGAAAGATGAAGCAGACGAGGATACGAACTGTTGCTCTCGCGCAGTTACCAATGTCCAAACACTTTTGGCAGAATTCTACCACGAACACCACGACTATATTAGGCTTTTCGTCTTCGTAGTGCTGGTACTCGCATACGGATGCTACGTGGCAGGCGCCTTGTGGTACCGTTTCGGCGACAATGCTAGCATCCAGCTGCTGGTGATGACATGTGTTCTCATTGTACTGACTGCCATTGCTATTATTATTTGGACGCTCGGAGATCAAATTTACAAAGTAATGATCAAACCATTGAAGGAATTCTTCTGCCATAATGAACGCGGAAAGAAGGTTATGATGGTGATGAAATGGTAAGAGTAAGACACGCAATCACAAAATATAACGCTGATCCAACAATCATAACGTATCCCTAGACACAGGCGCTGTAGCGGTGTCTCTTCACGATTTTTTAGACGCTGCTCCACGTGAGAGTTTTCCCGTGCGTGTCAGCTCTCAATGGGCAATTCGCCTTGTTGGGACTCCTTACGATGTATGCTGAGATACAGGTGCGGATACAGGGTTTCCGGAAAGGGACGGGCGCTTCACCGTCTCCCTTAACGAAGTTTTTTTGGCTGTCCTCTACGTGAGAGTTTTCCCATGCGTGAGGTAAATGATAAGACAGCCCATGAATTTCGATGATTGATATGCCCGTATATAACCAGCCATAGGTTCCCTCCCAACAACTGTGTTAATTTGCTTTAAGGAGACCGAAAATCGGTTGTTAAGAGGTCTCGTTCAAATTCTACACGAGGCCAAAGTTAGGCCTAGTTTGATAAATCTGGTATTGATGACAGTGCTGCCGCCTATAAGATGCTGCTGACACCTATCAGATGCGTTGTCACTCCCACGACGTTAAAGCTGAACTGATATAAACCCCAAGCGGCAGAGGTAGAAATTACGAACAGCCACAAGGCATTCCCAAACTACCTCTGAAAACGATATACCCTCTCAGACGGTCACAGTTGGTTTCACTTGCCACCACACTCTTGAGCAGTAAAGATCTCAGCACAGCTGCCAAATGAGAAAAACGAAAAATAATCTGTGATGGCACCGAGAGTCGAACCCACAACCCTCTGATCGATTCGCCAACCTCTTTCTGTACGCGCCACGAAGCCTGCTTGCATACAACGACGCCGATCTTCAATAAAGGTGCTGTGGTTTTGAAGATCTCCATGAGGAAATAAAGCGATCGGAGTTGTCGTCATGCAAGCAAGCAGAGGTTGGCAAATCGATCAGAGGGTTGTGGGTTCGAATCTCGGTGCCACCACATATTATTTTTCGTTTTTTCTCATTTCGCAGCTGTGCTGAGATCTTCACTGTTCAAGAGCGTGGTGGCAAGTGAAACCAACTGTGACCGTCGGAGAGGGTGTATCGNTTTTAACACGTTTTATCGTGGTTTTCACCGAGTGATATGTAGACAGCGATCGAGCCTGGCCGTTTGAGGTGGATCGCTGATGAAATAAAGTGGAATTGTATTGTATCAGGATCGATTTACCGTCTGGCTGAACTTCGACTCCCTGGTCGGAAGTGACCTAATCCATGGCACAAAATGTAAGTCCTATTGTACAATCGGCTTATTCCAGCAATCGATGACCATGGATAGTCGTTCCTTCCGTGCTAAAAAGGTAAATTTTCCCTCAGACTCATTCGTTCATCATGCGTTTCATGGGCGCAGCCATGTTTAATCAGCCGTTGGCCAATCAGATTCGGATGCTCTGAGCTGGACACTCGCCACCTGGCGGTAACGAAAGTTTTGGCCTTTGCTACCAGACTCTCTCCTGTAAGAGAGAGAGGCTGGTGACGCGAGACTACACAGCTGCCAAATGAGAAAAACGAAAAATAATCTGTGATGGCACCGAGAGTCGAACCCACAACCCTCTGATCGATTCGCCAACCTCTTTCTGTACGCGCCACGAAGCCTGCTTGCATACAACGACGCCGATCTACAATAAAGGTGCTGTGGTTTTGAAGATCTCCACGAGGAAATAAAGCGATCGGAGTTGTCGTCATGCAAGCAAGCAGAGGTTGGCAAATCGATCAGAGGGTTGTGGGTTCGAATCTCGGTGCCACCACGTATTATTTTTCGTTTTTTTCTCATTTCGCAGCTGTGCTGAGATCTTCACTGTTCAAGAGCGTGGTGGCAAGTGAAACCAACTGTGACCGTCGGAGAGGGTGTATCGTTTTCAGAGGTAGTTTGGAAGTGCCTTGTGGCTGTTCGTAATTTCTACCTCTGCCGCTTGGGGTTTATATCTATTAATTTCAGCTTTAAGCCCAGGTCACACTCTGGCGACTTAGGAGGGCGAATCCCCGCGAACTAGAATGAAATGCTCCATGGACCATGTGCTCACCCCTTTGGACATAATAGTGTAATGACAGAGAGAGGCATGGTCCATGGACCATTTCATTCTTGTTCGCGGGGATTCGCCCGTCTAAGTCGCCACATGCAGTGTGACAGGGCCTTTAGTGTTCTCATCTTGCAGGATTCTTCGTGTGATTGTCATCGTATTGATAATCATTTTCCACATTCTTGGCGTCGGGATGGTAAATCCGAACAACCTTGTCTCCCTAGGTGGACTGGCTACATACGTTCTGTTATGCTTCATCTTTTCAAAAAATCCTGCTGCGGTAAGTGTCTAGAGGGACGAGGTTGACGCGATCGTGTCAAGATAGGAATGAAAAGTTGAGCATGGTCGGCAGTAAATTGAGCTCGTTCAAGATGGCCAATCAACCAAGATGGCGGCTTCCACCTTCCATCGTCATACATGTAGAGGCCGCCATTATCCTAAGTGTCACATACACCAATGTTTATAGAACCTGCGGTTCAAAGGGACTGATCACTAATCCTAACCCAACCACTATTCTTACCTCATTTTCAACAAGAGTCAGCCATCTTGAACACGCTCTGCGTTCAATTTAACGCCGAACGAGTAGTATTAGAGTACCTCCTGACGTCATACTCAGAATAATTCTTTTCGTAATAATTCTTTTCGTACATTCGTACGTTTGAATATGCGATGCTTTGCCTGCCCATTCACTCAGTGAGTTTTTTAAAGAAGGTCTAACGTTTTAGTCATTGTTATGAAAGGAAATCCACAACATTATATCTTTTGTAGGTAAAATGGCGACCGGTGATTTTCGGTCTCCTCCTTCAATTCATTTTGGGCCTGCTTTTTCTGAGGACCAGCTGGGGATACTTATCATTCGAATGGATAGGAGAAAGGACAAAAGATTTCCTCGACTACGTGAATGCCGGGTCGATTTTCGTTTTTGGAGAGAAGTATACGGACCATTTTGTCGCATTCAAAGTAAGTAGGACCCATAGTATATAAATCTGTATACGATATGTTGGCATTGCAGCAGGTTGCGAGTGACCTCAATGGTGTGGGATTAGTGACGTATGGTGCTCATCTACGTGAGATTACTTTCGTGAAATTGGCTCTCTAAAGCTGCCGTTCCATAGAGTTAACGTTTTCACTTTTCACTTTTCCCGTTTCATTTTTCACGATCTTTCATTTAGAGGGTTGGTTCCACTGAATTCACACCCAAAAGAATGAGCATGTTCATTCCTCGAGTCAGGGGTTATCTTCATTTATTCACGCATGAAATGAATCGTACTTGTCCGAAGGTAGAAAAATGACGCCTATGGAACCCGCATCATAAGAAATACATTGCCCAATCTTGGGTTCACCCGAGAAACATGACAATTCACGCATGAACCGTGCAAAAAGGCCAATGAATCGTGAAAACGTGAACTCTATGGAACGGGAGCCTTATGGGCTATTCCTTATTGTCGGTTTCCTGACGACTATTACCTGAGACCAATGACACGAATGACACAAAGAACTGCTCATAGTTGACTTGCCCAAAGAGAGCCACTTGCGCGAGGGCGCAGCCCCTTTACCTGAGACCACTGACACAAACGACTAGTGACCCTAAATTTTCAAAACTCTCTAAAATTCTCAAAAGCGTGGTAGTCGTGTCTCTAGGGGTGTTTCTGTGTACATGTCTCTTTTAGAGCCAAATCTGGCATTTTCGTGTTGCTTATGATGAGGGCTTTCAGAAAAGTTTGGGTAACATCTCCATACCTGGTACGTGTTTGTGTAATTTGAAGTTAATTAGCATCCCTAAGCTAATTCCATTTGCCAATTTTATTGCAATGTATAGGGTAGGTGCGGAACAATGTACACAAAACTTTTAAATGGTTGGACCTACACCCAATAAATGTATGGTAAATATATAGAAATATGGTACCTCTGGGTTACATAAGGATGTTTTTAATTGTCCGGGATAGCCCAGTAATGAAAGAGTGCCTTTTTGCGTTTTGGGGGGACCTGAAAATCCTGCGATCTAATGGCAGAACGCAATTTTCAATATGCCTATCTTTGTCAGAGCTACAATGTTTCTATCTATTTACCATACATTTATTGGGTGTAGATCCAACCATTTAAAAGTTTTGTATACAACGGTCCCCACCTACCCTATACATTGCGATAGAATTGGCAAATGGAATTAGCTTAGGGATGCTAATTAACTTGAAATTACACAAAAATGTACCAGGTATGGATATGTTACCCAAACTTTTTTGAAAGCCCTCATCATATGCAACAGGAAAATGCCAGAAACCCCCTAGAGGCTGGACTATGGGTAATCTGTCATGTCCGTGATAGGTGATTTGGCAGGACAACGATACAATACCAGGTTTGCTGTTAGTGTAGACAGACCCTCCCATGGTTCAGTCAAATGCCACCAATTCCACTATCTGCATTTGCCAGTTCTTAAATACAGGGTCGGCCAAAAAAGCGCAACATCGACCTTTTAAATCTCCAAGGGGGACCAGGTTTTAGTAGGAAGTGACCAGGCCATTATGAGCCCAATAATCCCTATTACACGGTATGATATTTCATTCAAAAATGGAATGCGGGCACTGGCCCAGTTGGGGCCCGACACATGCCTATTTCAACAAAGGTTTACGTGACTTGTTAGCAGTTATTGCTGGGTTTGAAATGGACATCATACAACCTGGTCCCCAGACCAAAATTGGGCTCCCCATGTTGCGCTTTTTTTGGCCCACCCTGTAGATCAAAACCGCAAGTGTGAAGTCACAAAGACCTGGCTTTGCCACTATAGGATCTCTTGCTCCTCCAAACTCATCAGGACTTAATTTGAGGATATCAACAACCTGCTGTGTCGTCAGCAATGCCGACCATCACCAACAGCAGAATCTGCACCCGGTCGACAATTAATGCCAAACCTCGGTGACCATAAAATTGCGACTTTGTTGTTCATGTATTTTAGATACTCCCGGTTATCGTGTACTTCAGCACGGTAATCTCCATGTTGTACTACCTTGGCGTGATGCAGGTGATCATTAGGAAGATGTCCTTGGTTATGCAGTTCACAATGGGAACGACAGCTGGGGAATCTTTGAACGCTGCTGGTAACATCTTCGTCGGCATGGTAAAGGTCATTCTTACCCGACATCTCATGAAACATGCGTCGCTCTTGGTGGCATGATTTTCTCCCGAATTTGGTACTCTCACGCGCAGGTCGGCTTATAGCCCACAGCGCAGGGCAAAAATGATCATATGATTTTTACAAATTCTGATTCGGGGCCCCGTGGCCGGCCATGTCGATATAGAGGAATCAGGGGAATCGGAGGAATCAGAGGAATCTGAGAAATTAGGAAGAAAAATCCATGGAATCATTGTAATGATGAAATGTCAATTATCAGTCAATTATCAGTCAATTTAAATGTCAATTATACAGCATTTTTTTCATCTGTTGACTTGTTTTATCCAAAGAAGAAAACACAAAAATTGACACACAAAGTGGTAAATATCAAGAAGTCAACTTCCAGGACTTAGCAAATTTTCGACCCCAACCGGGGTCTTCTTCAGGCTGACACTTTTCCACACTAGATTTCAGAAAAGACTGAGCTGAATCCCAAATGTAGATCTGATGTGTACCCTGTGAAAACAGGAGGTGTCAGCAATTAAGGAATAAATAGAGGCCAAGCCCCAAGAATTGATTGCTAGACCTAATCAATAAAAGAGTGTCTGTAATTAGTAGAAAACTAATTAGGCTGAAAGAAAGTTTAATAACTTATGACATGTGTAATTTAAAATAAGCAAGACTGACATGAAGACAATGTATGACCTGTAAAAATGACATGGAATGAAGAGAAATGCAGCTAAAGAATAGCGCCTACAAATAAACAGAGTATGGCATCAGAATAAAATGAATAGATATAGAAAGAAAGACTAGGAGACCGGCAAAAGCAAATCACTGACCAATGAACAGGATAGGGGAAGGGAAAAGGCCTAAACCAGAAAGGCACGACACATTCGCCCTTAACTGGAAGAAACAATGACTTGTTGACTTGTTTTAAATAATAATCGTAGAATTGTTCTGGGAGATGTCTAAATCGGTCTGCGTGTCACCTCGCATCTACTGAGACTGAAGTAGTCCGGTCAAAATATGGAATGACACACCACTAATTGCTTTTTTAATCAAGTAATACTTTTTGGAACCCTTAGGTCCAATTCTATTGGCAAATAAAAATAGGCCACAATTTATGGAGTGGAAGGGGTTGAAATCGGTTGCCATAGCAACCATGTCCCGAAAATCGGATGAAAAATGACCCAAAAATGTTTTTCAGTTTATTTCGCACTTGACCATACTACTTTGGATGGATTTTCTGCTAATTGTTTTTGTTTCCCCAGACGAACATTCCACATACGTATATTAGTTTGTATTCCAGTCTGTGGTTGCCATGGAAACAAAAGTGTTAGATTTTTCGGCCATTTTTGTAAGATTTTTTCAGCATACTTGATAACAAGTACTGATTTTGGAACATCTGTGAGGGCAAATAATACGAAATTTTATTTTCATGATATACAAGTAATGCCATTTCTAATTTTACCTCATTTTGCATCTTTTCCTGTATTGAATGGGTTGCCATGGAAACGATACCCATTTTCATGAAAAAATGCCAAAAAGTCAATTTTAGCATGTATATACTATTTCGCTAATAATTCTTTATAGTTGGTCCTAGTTTTGTCAGTTGTGTCCAGAAACTTACTGATGGGTGGCTCCAAATTTGTAGCGTGTGCATACAGACCGGTTGCCATGGAAACGAAACTTCTTTTTGCAAATTCCCCTTTTTGTACCAGACTTCACAAATATAGGCTGAATCCATCTTCAACCACCAATTATTAGTTTGTGACAGCCGGGCCATATCTTGAAAATAAAATTGGTGCAATATTTTGGGTAGGATTGTGTCGAAATCTGTTGTCATGGCAACCATTTTTGTCATTTTTAAAAGAAACCGATCCCAGTGGTTTTCTTCTTTTTTTAAAGTGGGTATGTGATCATAATTTGAACTTCCCGATCGAAATCATGCTTTCAGGTTGCTTTTTACACTTTCTGAGACAAGGGTGTGTAGTTTAAATGTTAAAGGTGGTAATTGGTTGCCATGGAAACTGCAGCAGTATCTTCAGGTCAATATTTTTCAGCGTGCTTTTGCATGGATTCAATGACACACTCGTATGTATTTTGATCATATTATGCTAATTTTTCCCAAATGAGATTGTTGTGTCCCTCTTATTTTTTTGCTAGGTTCCGTCATACTCTTGCCATAGAAACAGTCAGCTGAGCTTTAAACTTGCATGTTTCGAACCAATCCTTTTCAGAGTAAATTTTTAATATTTTTGGAAAATTGCAGCGCTGTCGTCATTGCACGTGCATACACACACTACACTACACTACACTGATTGCCGTCTCTATCCACTGTCTATGCCAATTTTCACTGCTTCACTTCACTAATTTTATTAGCTTTCAATCACATAATAATTTTCAATCAATACAATAGTTCTCAATCACGCACAATATGCCTGCTAAATGTTATTAGGCCTACCGGTATATGGCTGGGCATTTTATTGCCTTCCTTCTTGCATTGGGGAGGTTTCGAAATCAAACGATAAACCAAACTTTTACGACAACGTTATTTTTCATACAACACATTAACCAGATTTTGCATTGCATTTTCGGTACAAAAATAAAGTTGTCGTTAAAGTTTACGTTTATCGTTTGATTTCGAAACCTCCCTATTGTCTTGGGCTGCCCGAAAAAGGTAGGCCTAGGCTATATGGCATACAGCCGTTCCAAATCGTGCCTCGGCAACAAACGGGACGCTCATTTAGAAAGTGTGCTTCATCACCAATGATAAGTGAGGGTGAGTAAAGCCATCTAGCGGTCATGCATGGAGACTGATCCAGATTGTTCTACAGACCGGATTCCTCTGATTCCTCTACATAGGCATGGCCCCCGTGGCCTTGTAAAGAGTTCGGTCAGCATTACACTGCTATTGCCGCTTAAATGGGCAATATATTCCTTTCCTTCGCTACACATACCAGCACTAAAGGAGAGCTCTATTGGCATAATAGAGTTTTCGNTTTTCGCACCCCCCCCCCCGAAAAGCCGATGCGAACACCTATCCTATTGTTCGGTGCTCTCTTCCTGAGTACTCTCATCCCTAGCGTGGAAATATTGTGCCCCTTTAATGCTATTGGCTACTGGAAACCATTGAAACAAATATGACCACGGTAGGTCTACCTCATGCATAATAATGTGTATGTGACCTGTCTGCGTAAAACCAGCCAGTGTCAAGCTGCCCTGAATAGAGTATATAATTTTGTTTACAGGGTGAGGCACCTCTTATGATTCGCCCACTGCTGCAGGACATGACAAAATCAGAGCTCCACGCGATCATGACCGGAGGCTTTGCCACCATTGCCGGGAGCGTCTTCGCTGCGTATGTCAATTTCGGGGTACGTAACACCGAATGTTACGATGAAGGTACCAAGATATTTGAATTCTTTGTCACTAACTATAGTCTCCTCACTTCATGAATTATTTGCTCTCATATTGGTAGGTTATGTCGATTTTCTGTGGGCTTCTGTCTGATGTGAAATGTGCATGGGAAAGACCAGGGGCCATATGCATAAAACTTCCTTAAGTTAAGTGTAAAACTTACCCTTAAAGTGTAAGGATTTCACTTTACCAAGTGCCATGCTTAAGGTGTATGCATAAAACAAACTAAGGGCATACTCAGCTAAGGGGAACCCTTAACTAAAGTATTTCCAGGGATTGTCATGTCAGCCAATGAAATTTTTTGACTCCAACCTGGGGCCTCCCTGAGACACAACTACAAGTCCCGGCCAGTACACCAATTGTGTCTTTCCAGGCCCCAGCCAACCATCTTCTCTCGGCTTCCGTGATGTCGGCCCCAGCTGCGCTGGCGGTGTCCAAGCTGTTATATCCAGAAACGAAAAAGTCAAAACAGACTTCAAGAGACATTGTGCATATGGAAAAGAGGTAGGGCTTGTTACAACCGTATTTGTAGCCGCACCACTATTGTAACCTACCACTATTTGTAGCCAATTTTATTAGGCGCTACAAATAGTGTTGTCGCTGGCAACCCTATTTGTAGCCGCAACGCTATTTGCAATCAACGCTATCTGTAACCGAGTCGCCGCTATTTGTAAGCTGAAGCGGCCCAACCGTATTTGCACCGACTTCGCCACTTTCTGTAGCCGACCCTGGATTCAGTAACCACAGCTGACATCTTACAGCTAACCATGTGAATATTTACCATTGAAAACTCTTGTGAATTGACAACCCAAGATACAGAATAGCACAAAATTGACACACAAAATGATAATAAGCAAGAAGTCAATCTCCAGAATTCACGAATTTTCGACCCCAACCGGGGTCTTTTTCAAGTGGAACTTTACAATCTGAAACTCTAGAAAAGACTGAGCTGAAACCCGAATGTAGAACTAGCACCTGTGTAGACAGAATGAGTGAGCAATTAAGGAACACAGTGCAGAGAATCGCGACGTCACGTCACACCAGGCCCCGTCAGTTCCGCGAATCGGCGCACGTCGGCGCTAGCGTTCGCTGGGCTTCTTATCGAACATGAATGTGTATGTCCAATGCAAATATACATTTACAACATAAATATGTTTGGTATCGAATTTTGCAACGGATATCATGCCATACACGTCAGCTTTAATCTATTGTGTGGGTATACCCAAACAATAGATAAGCGTCGTCGTATGGCCTAACCGGGCGCTTGCGAAACCTCCCTAATAACGAAGCGGCAAACTATGGGTGCAGCGATGATGAATATTGTAAGAGGTGCTGGCGTCACTCTGACAACCAACCACGTAGCGGAATGACAAGAAACTAGGAATTTGGGCCACTATCATGGTGGGCGTGGAAATAATGAGTGCTCCCGATTATGCCATTTACGACTATGCTTTTATGCTTTATCCTGTAAGCCGTCTACGGTAGGCCTAGCTACACGTTATTTCCCCCAATATTAGGGAGTTTTCGCAAAGCCCCCGAAACGCCAACGCGAACGCCAAACCCATTGTTCGATGCCACGAAGAGAGCACCGAACAAAAGGATAGACGTTCGCGTTGGCGTTTCGGGGGCTTTTTGAAAACTCCCTAATACCAAATGTCCCGAAATGCTAGAGAAAAGTCTGCATTCAGGTCAGCAAAGTTTTGCCACTTGGAACATCAACAAACTCATTTGAAGTGTAAAATTCAGTCGGAACTTCATACCCACCGTGGGACGTGACCTCAGGTCACCATGGTCACAGTGTCAACGTAGTGTCAGCCCGCGGATACATGTAGGCATACATCCGTGCACACCGACGCACCGTCATGGGGTGACGTCACGATGATCCCAAGTGCGTGTGTAAATGGTATGTGATAAACCTTGGAAACAGTGAAACCTTGGAAACAGTCAGAAAACCTTGGAAACACTAGCGAAATTGCTAAAAACACTAAAATAAATCAATAAGAATTCAAGGTAATTAATCGTACTGTCATGTTTGTAATAGCAGTTTAAATGCGTCCCCAAAATATGAAAATAAACAATACCACATGACTCCACTCTGGTTGGTCTGTATTCCATGTTTTGTAGTAACCCAATTTCTTACCTCGTCCCATGCAGGGTCTCATGTTTAGGTTTCAATCCACTGTTCAGTACATTATATGGAAACGCTCCGAGGTACTTTTGACAAGAATTCGACATTGCCCCTAATACTGTATAAATGCAATCATAATCATATCACAGAGAGGTTTTATTCATGACAAAATGCAAAGGAAAACAGAGGAAATGGCAGACTGACAAATCTATCGTACCGGTTGTCTGCATGGAGGCTCAAAACATGACGGCTTATGGATTGTTTTTCTTCCGAGGATGGCCTAATTTAGTTTGGCATCTGACATGTGTCACTGCATACCAGCATTCCCAATCTCGATACCAGGTCCCAATCTCGATACCAGGCTTAAACAAGGCCGGGTTTAGTTACACAGCAGCTGTGTATGCAAGGCAGGTTATAGCTCTTGGAGGCACAGCTGCTGTGCGTCCAGTACGTACGGATTTTCCTATGTGCACAGCAGACTCCGCCTACTGTATAATAACAGACTCCGCCTACTTCAGCTGTAGAAAGGACGGGAACTGCCTTGGATAAAAAGCTGTGCTTCTAAACAGCATGGTTGTGCTTCATTGGTCGCGTGGGGGGGGGGGGTATCAAATCCAATTTCTCATTTTGGTAAAGACACAAACCTGTTCATTTTTAGCTAATAGATCGGCGTTTTTTAATGGGCAAGTGCCCTTATGTGCATGGCGAGATGTTTTTGACCTAATCTGCCCAGGGTACCACTCTTCAAACATTTTGTCACCACCTCTGTAATATACTTGACGGAAAAAGCAGGTAGCCTATTGTCGAATCATATTACTCTAATTTGGGTTAGGGTCGTATAGGTCTTTTCATTGTGCACACCACGCAGTAATTAGGCCTAGCCCTAATTAGGGTTAAACTGGACCTAATCTGTCATACTGTATGACGGTGGAAGCTTATGTGCTTGACGAAGGGCGTGAGCTAGGCAGGCAACGAACTTGATAAAGTCTTGCTCCTCATCATCGCCAGGGCCTTCTGAAAATCACCTTATTTCGCTGTCCCCCTCCACGTCGAACCGGGGACCTGCGGTATATAAGCCGAACGCGCTAGCAGATTGAGTTACCGAGACATCTGGCGGCGACAGCGTTACATCGAGACAAGCTTATCGGTGGGCATGAATATTAATTAGCTGAACGTGCATGCAAGAAAATATTCGTACTGCATACACAGCAGTTAGCTGTGCAAATAACCACTTCGTAATTTATATCACAGATCGCGCCGATTTCGAAAAATGCGAAGCACGACTTACGCCATATTGAAAATGTATTGGGTTGATCTTGGTTCCTCCAAGGGTTGATAAATAATGTTTACTCCCCATGCAACCTCGATTCATGACATTTTCAATCCTATCCTGACTGTGTAAATTCAGGTTTCCAATGCGCACAGGTGCGTCCATCCTCAGCTTATCCGCAGGGGCCATTGTAAGACAGGAATCGGGGTTTATGGTACACCTTTCACAGTCGCTACTCACACCGGTGCATCTTTGATGACATTTGATATGGGCATTTTGGTTCCCGAAGCCACCGCTAGGGCTAGAAGGCTTCGGCTCTGGCTGCCATCTTTGCGACAAAAATTTGTCGCGGATCTATTTATAGATCGTTATGTTGACATTATGGGTTATTTTTAGGATAACCACGTGGGTGCTAAATGTTATTAGCTTCGCTGGGCGAGTATTCGCCAGCGAAGCTTATGCTATGGTGCGAGCCATCTCCTATCCTGCTGTAGATTTCCTGTGTATTTTGCCGGACTACTTCTCAGGCACTGTGAGCTGGAATCTGCCTAATGCCATTTCTATTAGAATTTTGATGGCAGTACCCGGATGTAGAGAGGACGACCGAAATGCACACTATGTGATAGGTATTCTTGCGCCACCATTATATAGTTCTCAGTGATCTACGCAGGTAAACGTGAATAAATTTCATGTTCCGCCGTGTCTGAGTGTTTGTTATTGACAGTCAATAGTTACAGCACTGTGCAGTGATGGTCAACTGTTTGCCTGTAAAATTTCCGGGCGGCTGCTGCTGCTTCAATGTCTGTGGCGGAGGAATCGCATATTGTCTGACAGCAGCAGAGGCTTTTCAACCTTAGGCTTGGGGCCTACACGTTCGGCACGGCGGAAAACCCTGTCCAGAATTTGTGGGACGCCCAAGATAGGGTGATAATGTCAACAAAACAAAAACAAAGCTTTAGATAGGATTAAAATAGTTCTTTTGTGCTGGTAATTGCGAATTACAACAAAATTCGAAGTGAAATGAAGTTGAGTTCACCTGCCTTGAGAAGCCGTCGTTTTTTTTTTTTTTAGTTTCATGCTAACAATGATGAGACCAATTCCACTCAGGCCTGTCTTAGCCATCCTCAACGAAGAGAATGTTCGACTGCCGAGGACAGTTGTGGAACAGGTCTTGCTAGCTTAGTTGGCTGCTAGTTGTGAACATTGGCCTGTACAAACTAGGCACTTTAGCCGGCAGCTAAGCCTAGCAAGCAGACTTATGAATATGGGCCCTGGACTACACAGTAGGCATAGTAGTAGAAAACCTACCATACTACAACCATGGAGGTATAAAATAAGTCTTATTTTATACCTCCATGCTACAACCTGCAATATTTTTTGTGCAAACTACTCAGCCCATACGGGTAATTCACTCAGCCCCTGCCTCCAGCGAAGCTCCAAGGCCGCCAGGCCTCAGTCGAACACGCCGAATCAAGCGGAATCGCAACACCGAGGACGTTTCTTGATGAGAATGTTTGTATGTGTTGCAGATCTGTAACAAAAGGTCAAAATCATCGCCATTTTTTAGACCGGAGGAGAATGAAATTTTACCAGAAAATGGACCGTTACAATGACGTCAGCAACAGAATGGCAGCCAGAGCCGAAGCCTTCTAGCCCTAGCGGTGGCTTCGGGAACCAAAATGTTGATATGGGCTAGTGACAGGGCCGTGCATGCCTTTCCTGAGTAGGCCTAGAGCGTATAAACCCCTGTGTTGGCGGATCTTCATCTGTGGTCTGACATAGACGACCAGGAACTCCTGGGTCCATATTCACAAACATACTTAAGTCAAAGTGTGATACTTATCTTTTGTGTTCAACAAAGGATAAGTATCACACTTGGACTTAAGTAGTTTTATGAATATCGGCCCTGGGCCCGTATGCATAAAGGAGGAGGTAACTATACCCTGGTTTTGCCTATTCTGAGAATTGTTATTCATCTCTCCCCGGTTAAGAAAATTCGGTATGTATAAAACAAAGTATAACAATTCTGTGTATACCTATACCAAGTTTAAGCTTATTCCACAGTGTAGTGTTATTCCACGGTATTTGAGTGCAAAGCCTGCAGGTAATCTATTATTAGATGATTTGGACCCTTTATGCAAATTAAGTCACAATAGAGTTATACCTGCCAAACAGTCAACACGTGCTCCCAAAGAGGCTGACAGAGAAAACAGCTTATTCCACGGTTTAATGTTATGCCATGGTATTGGAGTCTTTTCTAGCAATCAGACTGGTTTCATAAAATACAATGCATGTCATGTTGGTGATCCTTATCAGGGCTCGGATTTTCGAAAGTCCCACTATACCTCCCTTATTCCACCTTTATGCATACGGGCGCAGGATTACATTGCACACCATTTTTGTCATTGTAATTTTGAGGTACTTCTCAAAATTACATTTTTGACAGTCTGATCGTCCAGATAATGTTGTCGATGGTAAGAGATATTTTCCTAAACAAAGTTATTTTTAAAAACAAACAGACTATTTATGTTGTTTCGGTCATGTTCCGCTGGTTCCATTGTTTAAGCTGGTTCCGCTAATTCGACATGGCCGTGGTTTATATAAGACTAAACTATTCTGAGGGCACGCTATTGCTTATAGTTCGAATCGTGCATGTCCGATTTTTCCAAGTAGTATACCATATATGGTATTCACTATTCGGTATACTGAATAGTGAATACCGAATAGCGTATAGCTCTATGTAATAGTGGCCTAAGGAGTCCTCGCTAAACGTTGTCGCAGGCTAACCGGGCCGTTACAAAAACTCGCTAGATTAAGCACCTGTTCGGGCTAATATCCAACATAGAGCACAAAAAAAACGACAGACAAAAACGACACACAGAATGCTAGTAAACATAAAGACGTCTCCGAATTTCGCAAATTTTAGACCCCAACGGGGGTCTTCCTCAGGCACTTTCTAGTTGAGATGATCCCACAACTGTCATTCACTTCTAGGATCTCTACTAGAAAGGGCCTGAGGAAGGCCCCTGTTGGGGTTTAAAATCTACGTTATTCGGAGACGACTTTATGTTCGTGCTATTGTTATAAAAAGTATGGGTCACTTCATAAAAAGGCGTTTCGGCTTGAAAGAGCCCTTCTACATTTATCAACTACAGAGGTAGAGCTGGCATGAGTTCATGCCCAATGATCGACATTGCACCTGCCACCCTGTAACAAGTGTTAAAATGATGTCCAAGCTTAAACAGTACCTACATGTACAATTTGGTCCTTTATGTTTATAATTCCAGTCCAGAGAGGAATATCTTCGAAGCGGCCTCAACCGGTGCCTCAAATTCTGTGAAGCTTGTTGCAAGTATTGTTGTCAACTTGATCGCTTTTTTGGCCTTACTGGAGTTTGTCAATCAAACTCTGAGGTGGATTGGAATCAGAGTTAGCCTACATCCACCCCACTATCCGTATTTGACCTTCGAGGTGAGTCGGCGAAACCAATGTTCAGAAATGTGTTAGGATTTCCCTCTGTCACCTCAACTACTAATATCCATATTCGTCATTCGTCGAGGCGAGACAGCGTTACCAATCATCAGAAACATCCTGAGAACATTCAAGTTCTTAGCTCTCGCTCCCTTCGTCAGCGCACACAAAAGAATGCGCTAAGAACCTCTGATGTTCTAAACTTACCTCTGTCTCCAGTATTACACAGTAAAAAAAGTAGTGTTAACCATACACCCAAAAGTAGTGTTAACTGTCTGATAACACTAGAAATCAGTGTTAAAAAGAGTGTTAAGACATTTTAACACTATTACTAAGTGTTGAAGGTCGGTGTCAACAATGTTTAACACCCATAAATAGTGTTAGGGGATGCTTGACACTTAANTTGTGTTGCACGATACGAACAGTTTGTACAGACTTGGAAAAGTCTAAATTAATCACTTTACCGACACATATTCGCATAAGACTTGACCGATCACGACACATTACAATGGGACATTGCCCTATGTATAGGATGCAACTCCATGCGCACTCACTGCAGTGCATGTGCATGCAACAGGGCGTGGCCACGTGGCGCCGAGACCCAACCGCCTCACAAACATTAAATTTTCTCTTGCATGTTCATAATCAAATACTTACAGAACGTTACTGACGTCTCTGATAAAGATTCTACTAGGATTCCCACAAGTGGTAGTCAAACCTGTACGGAAAATACGATAAATGACGATTTTGGCAAAGCTGATGACCAAAACCGCATGTTTCAGCAAATACAAAATGGCGAGCAAAAAAAACGACTCCAATACGCCACAGAGGGCGCGCCCTTACTCTGTACTACAGCGTGGCCCAAAAAACATGTTACTCGATCAGGAACAATACTAGTATTCTTGCTAATAGGAAGGTAATCAATTTTAAGAAGCTTTCCGCTGCAGTCAATCACATTCTGGCATCTCCTTTTCCTATCTCCGATTTAGCACCAACTTGTTTTAGGACACTGGTTTTTCCACCCAGAAAATATCAAAGGTTCTCAGCGCTCGCATCCTTCCTTACCGCACACGTATAAATGCGGTGACGGAGTACGAACCACTGATTAACCTCCAAATGAGATCCGTACCATATCATTTTACCAACCATTTTACTCCAGAAATATGTACCACAGTGAATAAAACGATCGATATTTTTTGTAATTCTAGCTCATTTGTTCGTACGTGTTCTGGCCTCTCGCCTTTCTGATGGGTGCCGATGCACAACATTCGCGACAACTCGCTGAACTGATTGGGCTGAAGACATTCGCCAATGAATTTGTCGCCTACCAAAGACTCGGGGCCATGCTCGACAACACCAAAGCTCATGTGCGTTACCTGGAGAAGTACAACTTGACGGACTTGGCCATAGGAGACCCCCGCTACGATGCTGCTATAAGGCATTCCTTTGATGATATCATACATCTCTATGACTCACTGACGCTGAGATACGGAATAATGGACGTAAGTGACGACTGAAGAATCACCTTGTCGCGGCGCACCCACACTCGTCCGCAGTGTTCAGTTCGCCAGGTACGCAGGTAACGTAGTGGGTGGTGGATTGGAACTGCGGGATGAGTGTACGCTGCACTCACACAATTTGGTTATCTATGGAAGTCAATATAGACCTTTCCAACAAAGATGTTAACTCATTCCGAGTGGCACCACTCGTCTCCTGTTCCTCCTCTATTGAGTATTGGGAATCCCGGAAATCTGCCATAGGGAGGCCCAGAAGACCAATAGCGCGCTCAAAAAAAGGGGGGGCGGGAGTCGAATCAATGCCCGCACAGCCCGATCGCCCCCAACCCCTTTACTCCTGCCTTGCCTCTTGACCCTCACTCTGTGTACCCTAGTTCCTGCGTCCAACACCAGAATGAATGAGTCGTCACAGTCGCCGCGTGGTGTCACTCGGAACGTTATAACCGACAAGTTCTCCCACATGATTGACAGCCAACTGGCACGAGAAAATTCATGCACTTGAATTTTCGTTGCTTCATTCCAGCACCGCACACTGGTAATAGCCACTTATGCCCTGTGCGGTTTTTCCAACTTCGCTGCCATTGGAATAATGATCGGTGCATTGACAGCAATGGCGCCAAGCAGAAAGTCGGACATCGCCGCTATGGCGTTAAGGGCGATGATAGCTGGGAACGTAGCGTGTTTCATGACCGCTTGTATTGCAGGTCAGTATGCCATACCGGTTATTCATTCTTGAAAAATACATGTACACCTCACTCGGGCGCCATGAGATGAGTGTCTAACCAACGCCAAGTGTGTTACTGACGTTGATTTGCTCGCTTATGTCACATGACGGGAACGCTTCTGTGATTCGTTGTGCTCATCAAGCAGCATTGTCACATGACTTAATAAAATCGTCCATGGACCATGTGCTCACCTGGGTGAACATAGGCTGCCAGAAGAACAAATGACAAATGTTAAATCGAAATGTTCCAGGGTAAGACTTGACTTCCAGGGTAATATGATTGTGGTCAAAATTTCAAGGTCAAAACATTCTGACGTGGGAATTCATGACATACCGTACCTGCCAAAGTTCATTTTCCAAGATGGCTGCCTGGTAACCATTACATGTATTTGCATTCCAATTGGGCAAAAAATTGATGTACTGTACACACAGGGTACCGAGATAGATGATCACACAAAGACACCAGTTCAAAAAGCCACGAAACGTGTCACCAAAATGGCAAAATTTTGAACCTCTGCGACCTTGAAAAGTAGGTCAAATCAAAACCCTTTACATGTCATGTATCCTCATCATATGCAACTGTGATAAAAATATGGAGACATTTCAGTAAATAGCTCAGGAGTTACTGGACTGAGCGTAAGTTTTGGCCAGCTGGTTGCCAAGCCAAGAATCGAATCGGACTAAACCTTGGTGTCATAGGTCATCTGACATAGGGGTATATACATGTATATACAAAGTTTCAAGTCAATAGCCCCAGCAGTTATGAAATGTGCCACCAAAGGACAAAATGTTAGACCTCTGTGACCTTGAAAAGTGAGTCAAATCAAAAACCCATTACACATGTCATGAATCCTCATTAGAGGCACCAATGATAAAAATTTGGAGACGATCCATTCATTAGTTCAGACGTTATTGCACTTTTTGTCGTTTCGGTTTTGGCCACTGCTGGCAAAGCCAAGAATCAAATCGGACCGTAACTTGGTGCTGTAGGTCGACATATGAGAGTAAATATGTAGGCCTATCACGTTTCAGGTCAATAGCACCAGCGGTTACGAAACGTGTCACCAAAAGGCAAAATTTTGAAGTTGGACCTCTGTGAGCTTGAAAAGTAGGTCAAATCAAAACCCCGTTATATATGTAATGTATCCTGATTTATTTTCAGGTTTGATGTACGAACCTTTGTGTGGTGATACTGAGTACATAACACAAACGGAGCTCTGAAAATGATCTGAAGCTTGGTCTTGTGAATCAATAGATGCCCGAGTGACATCCAGATATTTTCTCGTTTTCACGAATCCAGCTCATTTTGTATTTGGTGTTCTACTGTTTTACAGAATAGATTAAAAAGGACTTGAATGTCGTCGTCACCCTGCTTGCTTCCGAAGACTTCTAGTAGAATTCTGTAGGTTTCTTGACGTTTTTTTGTTGGATGAACCGCAACAGGTACGCAATGCTTGACTAATCTCAAAAGAATTCGCGCCTTTTGAACGTTAACTGCCATGTACGTGTAGACACTGTAGATTTGCGACGGAGGAAGGGGTTACGGGTCCGGCAGCATCAGAAAAGACAAGGAAACGAGGCTTCAATTTCTGGCTTACCATCGGTCTTGTCATCTACACTGACGCAACCCAGAAGTCTTTGGATCGCTTCAATATTATTGACAATAGTTAGTTTATTATACAAAATCATGCTGTTTTATCCAGCATATGTAGATCTGTGATAGAATAAAAGAACATGTAGCCCTAGAATATCATGCGTTATTTTTTTATTAGTCAAAATAGCATTTGGATACCATGCAAAGACTCACTTTATTTAGTAACATAGGTACATGTAAGTTTCTAAACAGGAGAGCTAAGGCCATGGGTTGAATTTATTCCATTCTGTGGCGAAATGTTGGCATCAGAATTATCGCCGATACCTTGGATTAGTCCCTCTATGCCCTCTGTTTCTCTCATACCCCTACTGCCTTTGCCGCGGCAAACTAGAAGTTTACAGCTGATTGATTTCTGCAATTCCCTCCTTTCTGGACTGCCGCTTTCTAGCATTCATCCATTACAAAAGGTTCAAAACACTGCAGCTCGCCTGATCAACATGAGGCTAGCGCCAGCTCGTCAGCCATCGGAGTTAGAATATTTTTCACAGTTCTGTAAAATGTTTTGCTGATTAAATTAAAAGGATGCGAAAAAACCATGCCCTAACCGGGGCTCGAACCCATGGACTCCTGCTTGCTAGCCCTACGCTGTACCCACTAGGATACTGGGCCAGCTGCCGGCGATAGGAATTTTTGTTCATACAGTGCGTACAATATTATCCATATATGGACCTAAACCCTCACTTCTAGCCCTAGCCCTAACCCTAGCCCCAAAGCCTAACCCCTAACCCTACCCCTAGGTTAGGTTAGGGTTAGGATTTACAACTTCCACGTCAGGTCCCTGAGTGTGTTGGTTCAGAATATCACAATGACGTAATTTCTGGGCAGGGTGCCTTTTTGAACCAAACTTGGAATTAAAAAGAATATTCGCAATAAGAAGAACATGTATATCGTTGAAATCGTTCAGAGGAAAGAATATTGAAACACACAGCAAAAAATTGAAGCGCACAACAAAAATTTCATTGATTTCAAAAGAATCCCAAAAAAGAGGGTGGTTGAAGATAATAAACAAATGTGTATTGCTTGCTGTTGGAAGACATGAAATGAGTAGTTAAATGATGATATGTTATGTTAATAACGTTTATAACGTATAACAATTTCAAATAAAGAATGGCTACTAGCGGGGTTCGAACCTACGGTCAAGGGAGTCGAAATCTGAAAGGAAAGAAAGTCATTAGTACACAGGCCTAAACCCACACACCCACTGGGGACGGCTGGCAGCAGACCGAATTTTTCTTTCTTTTGTCGTCAAAATAGACGAGGCGATCCGCTTGAATACGATCAGTGAAGGCATGAAATCCGACACAGGACATTCTGTATCAGCGGGCATTCTGATCTATGCCGTTTTTTATTGCCCCACCGGGCAATTGCCCCTACGGCCGTTTTTTATTGCCCCACCGGGCAATCTGTATCACCGGGCAATGGTTTCTACTTCACCGGTACAGTGGGAGCAGACTCGTCCTTAATCACGTCTCCATCAGATTCAGACACGATCAGAGTATCCTTGAGAAATCTATCCAACAGCGATCCCTTTTTGCTCTGAGTATCAACTGGTTCCTCAGCGTTTCCCTCCGTATCGTTACTATCCTTTTCCACCTTTTCTGGTTGAGCATTCCCCTCTGCCGATGCAGTTCCGCCTGATCGTGCATCTTTCCTTGCTTCTGTGTCACCGTCCGACTGAGACTTACTTTCCGTTTCCGCATCACCGTTGGGTTGAGCTTCACCCGCTTCTTCAGTCACTAAGTTCACTGCTTTATCTCTACCAGCACCTCTAGCTCCACGTGAACCCCAAGAAATCGTGGTCCGTTCTTCCAGTTCGATTTCTCTAACGATATCTGCAACCTTTTTCGTTAGGTAATAATTCGCTTCCTCCACATCTTCGTATCGTTGTAGATGGTCATCCTCACAACCATCTTCCTTTAACCACGTAGACAGATGTTCATATGAGTCACATATGTTATCGAATGCTCCTTTCAGGTCTTCTAAGGTCTTTCTTAGATCGGCACAATCTTGGCCACAACTCGCGTTAATACACAGTCTCTCCAAACAAGTGGCGCACTTCCGCCAACCGGACGTTGCCGCCCGGAAGGCCCTCTCACGCTTCTTCGTTTCTTTCGCAAAGTCTTCCAATTCCATCGTAATTCCAATTCGAATCGTAATGTCCACCTAATGTCTTTGAAGACAAACAAACCAACCTGATGTCTTCTCGTTCGTAAGTTCTTTGGCTTTAATCACTATGGACTTAGCGATTTCACTATAACACCCAGTTTCTGATCGAAGGGTGGGACAAACATCTTTTATCCAAACGACTCGACGGGGAACGAACAGACGAGGGAATCGTATCTTGATGTGCTTGTTCTTTATTTCCATTCATCCATCCGCTCTCGTGAAATCTACAAATATAAGATACACACAAGTCTTATAGTAAACCGAAGTCTTATGTCAGTACCGAATTGAAACACGACACGTCTCCCTGAACTTATTTCTTACCACAAACAAGAGTAGTTGACTCCTAAGAAAGGTAAGCCACCTCAGACTAACAACTGGGAACAGAGTCACAACAGGAAGCCCAGTCTACAATACCAAGCTTCAGTAAAGATTACAAGCCATCCAGTGAAGGAGGATTCACAAAACATGACCATTGTGCCAACAATCAGTAAGGCATGTTACAATTAAATCAGGTTCAAGTCATCAAGACGGTGCTGCCATCTTTTGTTCCACAACAAAATCAACGT
>NMRB01001906.1:26459-62730 GCA_002633025.1 Notospermus geniculatus | reverse complement strand
TTCAAGGTCAGCAGAGGTCAAAGTTCGACATGAAATGGCCAGGGCCATTGTGCTCACCCCTGTGATAAGTCTCCGTGATTAAGTGTGAAACTTGACTCTCATGGTGAATGTTGAAGGATCAGTACAGATAAGATCAAGCTGAACACACCAAGAAGTATTTTTATGATGTGATGAGTATTATCAGTCAATGACATAAACTCAAGATGATGGCACCCAGAAGGAGTACAATTTCTGAATACAATGGGTGATTTTAAAGTTGGTGTTAAAATCTGGTGTTTAGTGTTAGTGTAACACTAACACTGTCTGGGACACCTGATATAAACTGCTTGGTGTCAACACCTGGTGTTGGTGTGACCTCATTTTACAGTTAGTGTTGGTGAGTGTTAGTGTAACACCAACACCGTCTGGAACACCAAACACCGGTGTTAATTTGAACTTGGTGTTCAGACCATCAATTTGTAATGGCTTTTCTGTAGGTGTTAACACTAACCTCTAAGCGTTAACACCTGGATGAGTTTACAGCTAGTGTTATTCTGGCAGCCATGATTTTCATTCCATTTCAAGAAGTGGTATCTGGGATATAGTTGATAGGGCCGAAAGGGGCCCTAATCACAATCGAAGACCTGCTGAAGCACTGAACCAGCACACAAACACATTCCCCTTCATGAACCTTTGGTGTTAGTGTTACACTAACACTGGTGTTAGTGTTACACTAACACCAGTGTTGGTGTGACACTAACACTGGTGTGAAGGAGTTCAAATTAACACTAACACGGAACACTAACACGGAACACCAGCAGAACACCAACTTTAAAATCACCCACTGTATAATAACAGCATATTTCCAATGTTTCCCCAAATTTTACCGAAACCTCAAAGCCGGTGGTATCACATTTGATACCACGTTCAGCAACAGGTACCAAAAGTTACTAAACTTCACCAAATCACATTCAAAATACGCACATTTTCTTCTAAAGTTATTCATTGGACTAGTAAATGCCTATAAAGCCTATATCTACTTCTCAACTCGGCAAATTCTGGTGTTTTTGAAGGGTAAAATTTGCCGAGTTCCCAGACTGGCAGAGGCCTTGCATAGATCTTGTAATTTTTCCAACGTCTGATAGGTGGCAACACTGGCAACATCTAATATGATACCACAGGCGTTTGTGGTGAACTTTGGGTGATTTTGGGCGGACATCAAATATTCTTAATTAATATGCTAATTAGTCAATTTGTGGTATCAAATATGATACCCACGGCGTTTAAGGGTTAATGCCTCTGACTGAAGTAAGAAAATCCAACACAAAGATGTGTGCAGTGTTTGTGAGTGTTACCAGCGGATGTTAAATTTGATGATATATCAAATATGTGTTCGAATTTTTCAAATCGAGCAGAAAATAATGATTTTATGAGCCATTTTTCTCGTGGCCTTGAGGGCCAGAATACACTAGTGGGCTTTTCCAGTTATTACCTGTTCACCCCCGCTGCTGATTACCTATTTATAGTACTTTGTTTCTGATATCACCATACAACAGATGGTGGGAGGGCAATAAACAGAACAGTCAGGTATGGCTTATAACACCCAGTTTCTGATCGAAGGGTGGGACAAACATCTATTAACCAAAGGACTCGACGGGGAACGAGCAGACGAGGGAATCGTATCTTGATGTGCTTGTTCTTTATTTCCATTCATCCATCGGCTCTCGTGAAATCTACAAATATAAGATACACACAAGTCTTATAGTAAACCGAAGTCTTATGTCAGTACCGAATTGAAACACGACACGTCTCTCCCTGATCTTATTCCTTAACACAAACAAGAGTAGTAGTCCTAATTGACTCCTAAGAAAGGTAAGCCACCTAGACTAACAACTGAGAACAGAGTCCCAACAGGAAGCCCAGTCTACAATACCAAGCTTTAGTAAAGATTACAAGCCATCCAGTGAAGGAGGATTCACAAAACATAACCATTGTGCCAACAATCAGTAAGGCATGTCACAATTAACTCAGGTTCAAGTCATCACGACGGTGCTGCCATCTTTTGTTCCACAACAAAATCAACGTCATGCTCGCCAGGTCACGTGACCGCGCACATGTGGCGAAATGGGGGTGCCCATTTACACTCAACGGAGTCCCTAAGAAATATCACCTAAATGAATCTAATCCCAACTAAATCATTCAGCTAGAACATTGAACTAGAACATGTAGAATATCTCCAGAACATGATAGAAAACTCACAAACACGAAAACTTCACATTATTGACCTTAAACACATATTTCGGGGGCGATTTCTGAGCCGTGACCTAGATTTCCCAGAATCTGTCAACTGAAATGCACACGCTTGAAAAGCCGTCATAAAAAGCTTCTATTACTCTCAATATAGACTTCAACACGGGGTAACATGCACATGTGCTGAGGCAGTGAAAAGTTCTCTTTCATCATATTCATATTTTGTAAACTTACCGCTTTGGGGGTACTAAACGACTACTTTGAAAGTCCCCAAATTTACACATATTTCCGAGGCGATTTCTGAGCCGTGACTTAGATTTCCCAGAATCTATCAACTGAAATGCACACGCTAAAAAAGCCGTCACAAAAAGCTTCTATTACTCTCAATATAGACTTCAACACGGGGGTAACATGCACATGTGCTGAGGCAGGGGAAAGTTCTCTTTCATTAATATTCATATTTTGTAAACTTACCGCTTTGGGGGTACTAAAATGACTACTTTGAAAGTCCCCAAATTCAGAAACCGAAAGTGTTGACAAATCATGCTTGACCGAAGTGACCTCTGCGCATGCACAAGATTACAAGTTCCGCCTTACGTATCCAGTGGCGGGCGATTCAAATGTCATAAACATCCAAGCGCATGAGCGCACCAACATCTAGTATCAGCCTGCCACATGTTTCCTATGATAGAAATGTAGCCGGTAAAAACGCCATCCGTCAGGTGTGTCATTCAAAAAGCAAATCATCCTATCCCTGCTGTGATCGGTCAACAAAAATGACTGCCTTCTTTGTTTAACTATTTGACTTGTTTATGATGTTGTAGACTGGTCCCCTGTCGTAGTTCTCGCTTCACTACTACGACAGGCATTTTGAACGCCAACTCGGCATGTGATTGGTCAACTGGTCACGTACCTGTAATGCGTGGCCAATGCATTTACCATTAGAAATGGCGAGATGCCTGTGCTCGTAGATTTGTCCCAGAGTTTCGTTGGAAGGAACCGTTCGGACACAACGTACCCCTAGCCTAATGCTTCAAACCGTAAAGTTCTCGTTGTGGGTTGACCATGATAATTTCAGGGTTTGGGGGTGCTGAAAATATGAGGGGTAATTTCGCACGATATTTCAATGCAGCCACTCCATATCGGCGTAGTAATACACTTAGCCCACTGGAAAACAGGCTTATGATACCATCACTATCAAACTTTCCCAAAAGTTGAAAATTATTTTTCTCTTAATTATTTCTGTCTCAAACAGAATATTTAATGCCTTTTACTCGATATTATCTATGATAAATGGAGAAAACTGGGTTTTTAAAGATCTACTTTTACCATGTAACCCCGCGCTGATTGGTCAATTCCTGGCACGTGACCAACTGTGATTGGTCAACGGTCGCGCCATGAGTCATCATCTATTTTTAGAGACTCCCGCAACGTTACGAGTCTTTATTGCTCATTTGCATACGTGTGTCAGAAAACAGGCAAACATGGCGGACGCGGCCTGTCGTAGTAGTGGAGGAACGGAGCGGTACGACAGGGGACCAGTCTAATGATGTTGAGGACTTTGCGCATGCGCGAGCTCACCGAGGAATTCCACAACGCGCGAATTCTGTGTCAGTTGCATTGGCTTGCGTCGCCGCTGTTCATGCATTTTCTCCTGTTAATTTCATGAACAATACCGCAAAGTATGTTCTAACCTGGTATGATGTTTCCCTGGAACATTTTGACATGACACTTGTTATTCGTTCTTCTGGTACAATCACCCAGGTGAGCACATGGTCCATGGACCAGTTCATTTCATGATTATAGGCAGCTGCAGTCGTCGATAAGTCGTCGATAAATGAACGAAATATTCGTTGCGTATGCTGGCCTGATGCGCGCTTTGCCTGCAACCTACAGAATAATTTTACCCACAATAATTTTAACGGGAATAATATCAAATTCGTTAACAATTGCAGTGGTAAGTGTTAGCAAAATTGGTCAGGAGTCAACCAGAATATTACTCATAGCTCTCGCCGTATTTGACACAGCTACACATTTTTGCGAACCCCTCGAGCAAACATTGTTCGTTCTTGGAATTGTTCGGTTTTCTCATATCTTTTTTGAGACATGGACTAACGCAGCCTGTCTCCTCTCTATTCATTTTTCTCTATCATCATCCCGTCAACTTCTCATTGGATGGTCGTGTTGGTCACGGTCGAAAGATGGATATCTGTTACATACCCTTTGAGGGCAAAGTTCCTATGTACGAGAAAATGGACGTATGTTGCTATCGTGAGTGTGTTAACCATGCATTTTGCGGTTTTTGGTCTACGCCTCTCTAAATACTACAATTCAGAAACAGGATATTGCGAATATGTCAATGAATCAATCGATGTGATTTTCGCGGACAATTGTCTTGACATTATTTTTTCTTTCTTCCTTTCATCTGCATCATCTTCTGCAACACCGCAATCCTGTACAATGTCATCAGAAGTCGGAACAAGCGGAGACGGTTACAAAGTTCACAAGGACCAAAAACACACATCAACAGCATGACCGTCATGTTGTTGACTGTGAGTGTGGCATTCTTATTGCTTGTTTCTCCACTTGCTGTATGTAGAGCCATAACTACTTTTGCCGAAGATGATGTGTTATATGGCATAGGGTTGGTCCTGACCTCAGTTGCTGACTTTTTCAATGGTGTGAATCACAGCATTAATTTCATTCTTTATTGTATTTGCGGCAGACAATTCAGACAGGCATTTCCAAATATGTTAAGATGTAAACGGGCCAGGAATTCGCCAGAGAGATGATCTGCCTAGAGATCTGAACATGCTGAACGAGGTTATCCTCGTCAACATCATGCTTCAATATCAAAGCAGAAAATACCCTTCATTCACCTATCAAAATAATCCGAATCTCTATGGCATGATAGTCGTTGCAATATTCAATACTACAGAGTATTTTTGTTCCGAAAATATATTTATTCATGAATGGTAAAAATTCATTCATGAATGGTAAATATTCATGAATGAATGAAAAAAATATTTGTTCATGAAAAAAATTATTTATTCATGAAGAAAATATTTGTTCACGAAAAAATTATTTATTCATGAAAAAAATATTTATTCATGAAAAAAATATTTGTTCATGAAAAAAATATTTATTCATGAAAATAATATTTGTTCATGAAAATTATATTTATTCATGAATTTTTTTCATGAATAAATATTTTTTTCATGAACAGATATTTTTTTCATGAATAAATACAATCAGTGGTAGTTCTCGCGAAAATAGGGAGTCTCCGCATCGTGACGAATTACGAATCACGAAACGATTTGAATTTTGGATGTTACGTCATGACGCCATTTCTCCGTTTAAATCTGTGTGGTCCGACCTTCGAGGTTGAACGATGTGACAACAACCTCTCTTTAGCACCACGTCATTACCTTACACGATATTCCAAGCATGTATTCCTACGGTCATCCTCGTCAAGACGAAACGAATTTACACGATGTCAAGAAAACGACGCAACGTCATACGTCAAAGTGATGACGTCATAGTAAATTCGTAAATCGTATTTCGTGAGACGTTGCGGAACCTAAAATACTTATTTGCAATAATATTTTTGGCACCGGTTCGTAGTTAAGTGCATGTTCCCAGCTTTCCACTTTTCAAGAAAACAGCAAGAAATTCCACTGGAACTGATGTCGTCATATTCAAAAAGTCCGAAGTCTCTGTAGACATTTGCCGTTGACGTCATAGTTGTCATGTGATGTGCCATCAAACAATGGTTGCCATACTTTTCCTCCATTTAATGTTTCAGTGGGGCATACACACCAAGTCATGAACAACAATTTAACAAATTATCTACCTCTGTTAGTTACTGAACAACAGAACAACAGAAGCTGGATTGTTGTGTGAAAACTTACGGGAAAACAAAGCGAATCGTCGATAGGCCCTGCAGTCAAACATACGGTTACATGTACAGTACGTGTCAGTAATGAACCAATTAGCGGGAGGTTACGTGGTAAAAGTAGATATTAAAAAACGTATTTCTCTATTCTATTCATTGTGGCTAATAACTGGGAAAATACATTCAAATATTCTGTTGGACACAGAAATAATTAAGAGAAGAATGATTTTTATGTTTTGTGAAAATGTGATAGTGACCACATCACAGCCTTGTGTTTCAGTGGTGTAATAGGAGCAGTCAGCCACGCGTAATGCCAACAGATGGCAGCACCGTTCTAGTGGACCAATACAAAAGAAGCTTCTCGTGATTGGTGCTCAATCAGGAATGAATGAATTGGTCCGCTGTATGCATTGAATTGGGCCGTAGTGACACCTATTGGTCAACTCATTGACAGCTCCTACTGTGTTACTGAGACCACTTGGAGTGGCTGCATAATGAGGAACCGGACGAACTAACGTCACGACATGGCGCTGCGATCGATGAGACCGAAGTTTCTTTTTTCAACGTGATTTCCAGTCATTTCCATTAACTTCTGGAGTGAAATCAACCCTATTTTTTCAGTCGCATGACATTAAACTTTACACCATCTTGTCGCGGATGAAAATTTCTGCAATTTCTTTGCTTTTTTTTCTTATTTCATTTCATTTCATTTATTTATTTCGACCAACAATAAACTAAATAAACATAAGTAGACGACAAAATAATACAAAAGTAGGTCGGGAACATGGTGAATGAACTGCGCAACAACTTTGATCAGAAATAGAAATATAATTTAGTCATTTTATCCTTACATGTCTGCATGTCACCTATCACAATTGAATTAAATAACAAAAGCCGACAGGTCCTTACAACACACACAGGGAGTATAGATGTCAAGCGAGCACATGGGTGCTGGGCAAGAGAACGTCACCTTCAGACGACGACGTAATTTGTCAAGTACATCCAGAACCGTAAATAAATCAATGGTTAGTTTGATTTATTCCTGGAGGAGCCCGTGACTCTATCAACCGGATCAGAGGTAAATAAAGAGGTAGGATGGCGATAACGGCAAAGTCTTTATCTTATTTTTTCCTGTAGAAAAATGTACAGCAGATTTTTTCATGACGCAACGTCAGCACATAAAACGACGTCGGTTCGGTCTCATCGATCGCTGCGCCGACCTGTCGGGATAAACGGCACGCCGGTTCCTCATTGAAACAGTGCGAAAACCCCTCATATCCTCACGCCCTAAAGTTATTATGGTCAACCCACAACGAAAAGTTTACAGTTTGAAGTATTAGGTTAGGGTATGTTGTGTCCGAATCGTTCCTTCCAACGAGTGTAGGGGACCAATCTATGAGTCGAGGCATCTCGCCATTTCGAATGGTAAATGCATTGGCCATGTATTTACAGGTGTGTTACCATGCAGCCCAGCCTCAACTGATCGACAACGACGGCATAACTTCACTGCACGACGTCACTGCAGGTGTTGACAGTCATCGTCAATACCACAGTGTTGACGATGTGTTCTTTCAATTCCAGTATGGTGACATGTATGAACTGTGACGTCAATGAGGAACCGGAGGAACTAGTCCCTGATGTGGTGCTCACGAAAAACCTAGTTAAAACTATGACGTCGAAAGTCAAGCCAACGTTATTTGCCATTTAATTCTGAAACTACACCCTACTTCTATGTCTAATATACCTGAAGTAGTCGATTGAATTTCGAATTTTAAAGTTTATCATCAAGTAAAGGACTGCCACGATGTATCGGAATACATCCAAACGAAAATTACCAAACGAAAATTGAAGCGGGAACATGTTGAATTTCATCGATAAAATGGACTATTTTAGCGTAAATAACAGACCGAAGAGCAACGTCATTGATTCTGAATGACGTATCGCACATAACGTCACGGAGATGCGCAACGTCAATGACACCTTTGTGTTAATACTGAGTGTTGTTCCCCAGCGCCTCCTTTGGGCACACCGGTTCCCCATTGCGAACCCTCTACCCTCTTCTACTGTGATTATGGAACTGGTGGCAGCTTCTGATAATTCGTTTTCCTCTCAGGAATCATTATTTGGGAGGTACTCTGGCAATTTTTCGGTAGATGTGTGTCCAGAGAAAAGTTCTGTCGCATCTACGGATTTTTGTTGGCGGACCAAGCAGGAAATCCAAGTGAGGAAGGAAAAAGAAATAACAGATGATACGCCCTGAAAATAGCTTTTAAAATGGCAAGCAGAATCTTATCAACTGGACTCGGCATTTTTCGAAAACAAATTCGTGGCGTTGCATGAAATACATTCAGAGACGAAAAACTATTTCTAATAAAAGAATCAATATTTATTCATTTCTTCGGCCGATATATGCATATAAATATCGGGTTGCCACAAAAATGCATCCGACTTATTTTGATTTCTCAATAACTGTACATGCACATAAAAATTCAGTGAAATTTCGTACCATATCATTTCAAGATATTTTTGTGTTACATGTTCAGTTTTTGCAATGATACCGAATCATATCACACAATTCAAAAATCATAGTAAAAAGTGCAATGCCAGAATTAAATAAGATCCTGAACTTCAAATTTCAATTTTTCAAAAAACGTTTTATTGAAATTCACTGAAGTTTCGGTTACCGTATCACTTCTCCGTGATACTGCCTGCGTGAAAATTATAACCCAATAGCTTTATAGTGTCAACGCCTTGGCGCACATTACTAAAACCAGAAATAAATAACGTTAATTTATTTCTGGTATAATCTAGTTTTACATGTATATTGAATATTGGGTATGTTTTACACAGACGAGGTGAACATTCTGCATTCGTATACAGCTGCACATGTTATTCTGTATCCTGGGACCTTATTCAAAAAGCTCCCGTAACTTTAAGGGTACGCAAATCCTTTGTCAGGCTGATAGTGAACAATAGCTTGTCCGCAAAAGGACAATAGTTTGCGCACTTTCGTAAGTTACGGGATCTTCGTGAATAAGGTCCCTGAACTTCGTTACAGGTGTGATAGAATCTAATGCCTCCGTCTTCCTGATTGTTTGTTCCAGAATTAAGGGTCTTGGTCGCTCTAGAATCCAAATGAATGGTGTGCTTGAAGTCCTTAAATGTATTNTTTCGCCATTATCCCTATTATACCTGATGAAGCAGGGTCTGGTCCATAGTCATTGCTTTTCCACGCCATACATGATCATTTTGCTCTTTTGGCTCATTCAAGACTGGACAACGCCCGCATTTTTCGAAGAGTTAGTGAGTGATTCTGCTTTGGCCTACTTCTCGCCGTCCGGTAGCAGATCAAAGGACAGCTGGTATTCTGCTCGCTCCTGATGTCATACGTCGATGCTGATTAGTTTGTCTGGTTTGTTATGGTATTCGGAAAAGGTGTAGGGTCACTCATCAATGGAATCCCTAACCTTCTACAGTAGTTATCAAACTTTGCCAACAATTCCGGAGTCACCGTCTCCCTCTTACGACCAGCGCGCCCCGCGCGGCCGATGCTCACATCACGTTGAGAATCCTTCTCTAATGCCTTGATCGCTTGTGGCACAAACTCTTCTGGTATTTTACAATATTTAAAGATGGATCGACAAGCCACTTCTGGATTCCTCATGATATCGTCGTACTTAACTGCTGCAATATCAATTCCTGTGTTGTAGAGTTTAAGATAACAGTAAATCGCCCATGATACTCGAAAGCAGGCGATGTTCATGACATCAAACGATTTTACCTCCTCTTCCGTCCATGTGCCGTCGACGTCACCAAACAGAATGCGTTTATGGGCGAATACACGACGATATCTTCCAAAGGGAACTGACAAACATATGGAAAAATAACGTGCATTGGAGAGCAAGGTCTCCACTTTGTCCCGGTACATGAACAACTGGATGATGTCAGGAAACATGGCGGACAACACCGGCACTTGTGCAATGCCTTGAACTCTTGTCTTGATCAGCAAGCATGATGTGGCCTCACGTTGTTGGAAAGGTTTACAGAGTAATCGAAACGCACTCCGGACCACAGCTTTGTAATCGTCCTCTTTCATCGTCAGCTGTAAGAAGTCACACGATGTGATAGAATCTGGTTCACTGATAGATATAACACCAGGACATGACTCAAAAATCTGTGACAGAATAGTTGAACCGCATCGTCCCGTATTTGAAAGTAGGATAACCTTGACCTTCGGGTCTCCGACCTCAGCTGCAAGTCGATGTAGCGCCCAGATCGGCATGGCGATGAAGCGAATGGCATGTCTGTACTGGGCAATGTAGAAAAATGATCCCTGCTCTGAATTGTACACATCCAAACCTGGCGGAGTAACAACAAATGTTGCTGTTTTCTCATCAACAGCATAAAGTGTGACGCTATCTGCTAACACACAGCGAGGGTGGTCAAATACCACGTTAAAACCAAAGAAATCTCGTGACATTGCAATCTCGTAAGTTTGTAGTTTCCCTCTGAATGCGATGTCGTAAACCTGTGCCGATGTCTCGTACAATTCGCCATTTTTTATTCTCTCCAAAACTTTGCTAGTTTTTGTGAAGCGGCGCCAGAAAGTGATGATGGCCAGTGCAATTGTTGTGAAGAACAGGTAGACAACAAAGCTAAGGAACTCCACGGTGGGTTTGCTGGACGCCATGTTGGATTCACTTGTCGTCGGTTTTCCGATGAGTTGTTGAAGACGTCGTCAGCTGAAATGATTTTATTGTTATCATATCTTGTCGTTTTTGTAGAAATAAAGTATGTGACGGAAACACGTCCATGTACAGTCATGGACATTAGTTTATCTACACCTGATAAGTTGAATATATCAAAAACTACTGGGCCAATTTTAACACGGTTTGTTCCATTTGAAAGTAAATATTGTTGGTCATATTCCTGCATCAAAATTTTGGAAATTTGAAAATATCGTAATTATGTAATAGCTCATCAGAAAAAATCCAAAAAATCAACATTTTTATTGCGTAATGTTTTGGTGACTTTTGTTGCAGTTTTGATAGAGTGGAACTTTCTAAGGATTTTGGGCTTTGTTTCATCAAAATTTGTTGAGTGGTTTCTGAGATATTTGAGATTATCAAAATTTCGATAATTTGAGATTTTTCAATTTTTCACAAAATTTTGATATCAGAAGACAGAGTTCACCAAAAATGAAGAAGTATGTAGTTTTGGAACGTTTAGCAGAAACTGGTTAGAAGTTAAGTATGTTTTTCAAAATATCAATATTTTGATACTTTGAAAAATAGGCAATATTTCTGCCCAGTTAAGGCAAAAAGTTCCAAAATTTTGTAAATCCATATTCTGAGGTTAGCTTTATCTAATGGCATCCAAATTTCCTACAAAACACGAAAATCTCAAATTATCAAAATTTTGATAATCTCAAATATCTCAGCAACCACTCAACATATTTTGATGAAACAAAGCCCAAAATCCTTAGAAACTTCCACTCTATCACATCTGCAACACAAATCACAAAAATATTACATAATAACAAGTTTGATTTTTGGTGTTTTTTTCTGATGAGCTATTACATAATTGTGATATTTTCAAATTTCCAAAATTACTATGCAGAAATATGACCAACAAGATATATTTTCATATGGAACAAACCGTGTTTAAATTGACCCAGTAGTATTTGAAATATTCAAAGTATCAGGTGTAGATAAACTAATATCCATGACTGTACGTACACTACGGGGTTTGTCCATCCGAAAAAGGCTCCAAAATCGGCATACAACAAGAGATGGGACAATTTGCATGCCGTTCTTAGGTAGAAAATACCATCAAATCATCGCAATTGTCACCAAGTGGGCGTGTGCAACACCGCAGCCAAGTGTTGCCGATGCCGCCATCTACACTGTCACATGATTTCAATAACCAATCAGAATCGAAAGATATTCTGTAAAAGAAATGTCCATGGACATTGTGCTCACCTAGTGATAAGTCTCTGTGGTAAAATAAAACTGTGACACTCATGGTGAATGACGAAGAATCAGTACCAGGGTACAGATAAGATCAAGCTGAACACACGAAAGTACTTTATCTGATCAGCAATGACATAAACTCAGTCGGAGGAGGACCGTCAGAAGGAGTTGAAGAGTGGTATTTGTGAATAAACTGCTTTCCCGTCTATGTCGCAGACGTTAAAAAATCCATTTTTCAACATGGCCACCTGTCCGCCATATTTGAAGTTTGTTGGAACTGAAATTTTAGCATAAATGTAGAGGATACTTACATATTTAGGCAATATTAAACCATCTTAACCTTTACTAGCAATTAGATATGGGCCAAAGTCAATTTTCAAGATGGCTGCCTGACGGCCATATTTGATGTCCAATCTAACCAAAATTTGCCATATGTTTAGAAGGTACCTTAGATACATGTTTTGGCAAGGTTATAATATCCAACTTACTCCTACTTATATGGGTCAAAGTCCTTTTTATGGTTTCCGTTCTCAAGATCGGAAACCATATAGTGTTTGGTCGTGGTGTCTGTGTGTGTGTATGTGTGTGTGCGTGTGTCTGTGTATCATGTCAAATGCGGTCTTTGCCATGAATACACACCAACAAAATGCGGACCACCTACCATATGCGGACGTCCGCATTTAGTGATTACAAGAAATTCGGATTTTGCGAGTTCAAATCAGTACTCTCAACATAAAAATCCACTGAACGCAATCAGTCCGCAGTTTGTTGGGATTATACAGGCGGGATGTGTACGCGCCCCAAACCACTACGCCCCCTATAAAATTTTGGTTATACACTCGAGTCCGCAGTTCGTCGTATTGCGGTTCGGCAATCTACTTCTCGCGAGATTTCGGATTCGGCATTCAAAATGGCGTGGGTGTGGCTGGAATATCTCACGTCTGCACGGTAGGCCTAGGCCTACTAAAATACTCGTGTCTGCTAGCATGTGGGGCCAGAAAATTTAGTACAGAAGGGGAAACAAACTGAACTTAGGGCCTAGCTATTCTAGGCCTACAGGCCATGCACATGCCTAGCCCAGTACCGGTAAGCCTAGGCGCGCGTGTCCGGGACCATCGCCATCGGTGAGTGGGGAACTTAATCGGGGTCGACCTCAGAGGAAAACGCACTTAGGCCCTATAGGATAAGGGCATCTACTGTNCTACACCTAGGTTATCAAGGATGAGCTTTCAGATTACACAATGACCTTGAAGGTCAGAGGTCAAGGTCAAGGTCAAACAGTTCTAAAGTGCAAATCTACTCAGAATTTCAGGGGAAAACTAATTAGAAGCCTGCATTAACCATCCCCTATTTGTTTAATCAAGGATCCCTGTTCCAGTTACGCAATACTTCTCAAGGTCAGAGGTCAAGGTCACAAATAACTAGCTCTAGAGTAGTAAACTTATCATCGGAAACCATAGACATCGCTCCGATGTCCTTTTCTTGTTTCATGATGGCTTCCTGGCGGCCATATTTGAAGTCCGATTGGGTCGAAATTTGGTGCACAGGTAGAGGGTGCCTCGATATATCTTCACACCAAATCAAAACCCTCTATGTCAAATAGCCACGAAATGTGCCACCAAACAGTGAATTTTGAACATTGACGTCTGTGACCTTGAAATGTGGGTGGGTCAAATCAAAAACCCGGGATTTATGTGGTGGTGTCTCATTAGAGGAAACCACTATACAAATTTCATGGTTCTACATGTAGCTAGCAGCGTTCAGGAGATATGGCCAAACGATGGTTTTCACAAAGCGCCTCCTACATGCCAGAGTGCAAAACTAGCAGCACTAAGTTTTGGTCCAGAGATAGTTTTACCATAGGGTATCTGTACACCAAGTTTCAAGTTTCTTAGCCTAGCGGTTTAGAAACGTGCCACCCCTGTTAACGACGACGGAGTCACGGTGGTGTAGTGGTTCGGGCCTCCGACTAGTGGTCAGAGGGTCCCGGGTTCGAAACCCACTGGGCGTGAGACTTTGTGTAAGTCTCTCTACCTCACTGGCCTCTATCCACCCAGATGTATAAATGGGTACCGGTCGGAAATGCTCAGATTTTAGCGCTGAATGAGCAGCCCATCTGAGTTCTACTGAAAGGTTTCAGGATAGACTGGGATCAAAGTGTAAAGTAGGATGACACTTCTACCGCTGTTGATATCAGACTATAAACCCAAACTTTAAGCTTTTTTTTCTTTAACGATGGACGACGACGACGACGGACGACGGACAACACGTCATAAGAAAAGCTCACCTCACAGAGGTGAGGTGTATTTAATGTATTTATTTGGTTTGAATCAAAGTCATGTATTCGATTTGATCAAGACTTCGTGCGTGCAATCTACTTTCTATAATCGGTACACGTTTTGACCCCAAATGATTTCAAAATCTATCTGCAGTCAATAGATTACAAAAACTTAGACTATGAATTTAACTGCACGTCTGGTATGTATGTCAACAGCAAAATTAATCATACATACATACATTTAAAAAAAGGCACAGATCTCATAACAGATTTATATTCCAAACCAACTGATACGAAACAATACTTGCATTTCAAATCATGTCATCCTAGACATGTCAAAACGAATATTCCATACAATCTTGCAAGAAGGATTTGTACAATTGTTCAAGACAACGACCTCAGAGATAAACGGTTAGAATAAATGAAACAAAACCTTCTAAAAAGAGGGTACCCTTCCACGTTAATCAACAATGGCATTACTAGGGCAAAAGCCATAGATATATAAACATTGAGAACCCCCAAACAAAAAACAATTAAGTCGAATGACATCTGCTTTGTGCATAGTTTTAACCCGTCTAATCTTAACATGCACAATGTTATTGTGAAGCATGTAGACTTTCTAAAACAGGATAAAAACTCAAAGAAATGCTTGAAACCAATAAGATTATAAATGCCAATAGTACGGTGGCCCAAACATGCCATGTGTATATTTTTATCCACATTAAAATATTCTGAACCTATTTGTATTTTCCCTCTAATTTCCACCCGGGTGGAAAACATTTTCACCTGGGTGGAAAACATTCTCACCCAGGTGTAAAACATTCCCACCCGGGTGGAAAACATTTTCACCCAGGTGGAAAACATTTTCACCCGGGTGGAAAACATTCTCACCCAGGTGTAAAACATTCCCACCCGGGTGTAAAACATTTCCACCCGGGTGGAAAACATTTCCACCCGGGTGGAAAACATTCTCACCCGGGTGGAAAACATTTCCACCCGGGTGGAAAACATTTCCACCCGGGTGTAAAACATTTCCACCCGGGTGTAAAACATTTCCACCCGGGTGGAAAACATTTTCACCCGGGTGAAAAACATTGTTTTCCACCCGGGTGGAAATGTTTTCCACCCAGGTGGAAATGTTTTACACCCGGGTGGAAAACATTGTTTTCCACCTGGGTGAAAATGTTTTCCACCTGGGTGAAAATGTTTTCCACCCGGGTGGAAATGTTTTACACCCGGTGAAAATATTTTCCACCAGGGTGAAAATGTTTTCCACCCGGGTGGAAATGTTTTACACCTGGGTGGAAATGTTTTACACCCGGGTGAGAATGTTTTCCACCCAGGTGGAAATATTTTCCACCCGGGTGGAAATGTTTTCCACCCGGGTGAGAATGTTTTCCACCCGGGTGGAAATGTTTTCCACCCGGGTGTGAATGTTTTCCACCCGGGTGGAAATGATTTCCACCCGGGTGGAAAACATTCTCACCCGGGTGGAAATGTAAGAAAAAATACAATAATGTTCAGAATTTTGTAATGCGGATAAAAATATATGCATGGCATGTATGGGCCACCGTACAATAGACAAACCCCAAGTTTAAAAAGAATTCTTACAAAAGCATCATTTGAAACATCTGATTCCAAACCAAAAGTAACCAAATGTGGGAAATCTAGGTGTAAATTATGTGATTACATCATCACTGGGGAAAGTTTCACATTTAACACAGGGGAAACCTTTTATGTAAATGCTTCTATGAACTGTGGTACTTTAAATGCCGTTTATGTAATTCGTTGTCAAGGATGCAAACAAACGTACGTGGGAGAAACAACCAACATACGGAATCGGAAGAATTTGCACATACAACATATACGGAACCCAGAATTAGGAATCCAGCATGTTTCTCCTCACTTAAATTCATGTGGGGGAGGCAAATTTCAGTTTTTTCCATTCTTTAAAATGAGAAGTAAGTCAATAACTCGAAGAAGGATTCAGGAAAATTACTTCATCAACAAGTTTAAAGCGGAACTAAACCGTTAATAGTATAATTATTTTGCACAGGCTTTGATCTTGCCTACCATTTAGAGCTTCGCTTCATTCGCTTCAATAGCTAGCTCTTTTAAATCAGGGCCTATTGTAATCTTGGTAATATTTGAACATTTTGTCTGAACCTGCTTTGCGACCGGTTATGTGTATATATATATCATGTAAATAATATGTGTTCATTCCCACTGAAGATTTCCAAGAGGAATGAAAGCGCTGTGGGACATTAAAATATACATAATGAGAATTTCAGCCTAAGTGACATTTTTTTCAAATATTTTATCTCCACACTTTTTATTTCAACTACATGTATTTCAATTCATACATACATTTATATTGCCACATTAAAAACACCATACTTTAGGGGATAAAGACGTCTTTAAGAGATACATCAGGCAATGGGTTAATTGAAGGGAAGGAATCATTGGGGAGGACAGCGGATGCCGGGAGAATTAAAGGGCCTCTAGATGCAGCGTTTTAGTGCATATTGATATGATTACTAACACCATAAAGGAATCAACCATAAAGGTTCAACTGACAAATTTAGCATTTTATAAATGTGGACAATATCCCTTTAAAACCCAACAGATTTGCATTCTGACGTTTCCATGTGATAGGCAAGACCCTTCTGCACATTCACTGCAAATTTTGTTGAATTCCGACTAGTTGATCTTATGATACAAAAGGTCTGAATTAATGAGAACCCCACGAACGATGTGTGTTCAGGGTCATCGGTGTACATTTGAATAGGCTGACGTACATTTGTACATGGAACACTAATTGTGCTGAAAATAGCTCAGTTATCGTCAGAAATGGAATTCAAAGCATCATGTTGGCAGGTTCATGTACCTCTTCACCACAAAAAAAGTTGAAGCTCGTGCCTATTACGTAAAGCCAAAATTCAGGCAGTGAGAGACATCTGGTGGCAACAAAGGAAGTGTCTCCCTCAGTAAGCTCATCGTTCGCAGTTAAACCTTTATGGTTGATTCCTTTATGCTAACACAGAACCCGTGGCATGAGGATCCAAGCTGGGCAACATTTTTGAAGCAAAATTTTATCAATGGCAACATTTGATTCACAATGGGGAACCGGAGGAACTAACGTCACGACGTGGCGCTGTGAGCGGTGCGACCGAACTTTCTTTTTTCTAACGTTATTTCCATTTATTTCTGGCGTGAAAACAACCCTTTTGTTTCCGTCGCCTGGCATAAAATTTACATCATCTTGTAGCAGATGATAATTTCTGCATTTTTCGCTGCTTTTCACGTCTTTATCTCATTTTTCCTGTAGAAAATGTACAGTTGATTTTTGTCATGACCTAACGTCAACACAAAAACGACGTCAATGAACTGCTCGCAGCGCCGACCTGTCGGGATAAACGGCACTCCTCCGGTTCCTCATTCATGAGCTCATGGTTACTAGCGCCATCTGTTGCATAGTGGAAGTACTGTTAGTAGCCTAATAGCAAGCTGCCTGTAGGGTCCCTTTAAATGGCTGACGTGTACAGCAATAGAATTTTTACATCGAACGTCACAACAAAACTCAAGAACTGAGGATCGCTCAACAACAGCGCCTCGAGTGGAAAATAATCAGTTTTCCATCAGCACCAAATATCGGGGTTACTTCCCACGCAGGCTTCTGAGCATTTCTTGCTTCAATGGGAAGAATTGGCTCCCCGTCAGAGTGAACTACAAAGACTTCTCTATCACGCAAAGTTTGCGAGCGGGTATAGACCTCGAAGAAAAAAAGCAATACGTACGATTTGAAAAGACAGTCGATGTGAAATCTTGAAATATTATATGCTGTATAATTAAGGCGTAACCCGGCCTCAAAACAAAATGGCTGGTGTGACATGTATGACCGCGCCTCACACTGAAAAAACAATTCAATTAGGCCTACTATTTACATGTATGACGTTTTGATAATATATCGATTAAAAGGTCGAAGGTACAGGTAGACTAGCCTATGTTGATTGTTATACTGAATTGTTTTTTTCTGTGTTTTTTATATAGGCGAGTGAATACTCTACATTCGTACATGTATACAGCTGTACATGTTATCATTGCGTGTATCTGGCTGGCACTGTCCGACCACAATACTGTTTTCGAAACGGTGCGATGAATCTGTTCTTGAACGGACTTTGTCAAGCGAGCTCCAAATGAACTGGCCATCACTTCCAGGGGTCATCTCTATGTGTCCCGGGTCCTTTGCGTCGCTAAAGAAAATTATTTGTATGCAGGGTTCTATGTGCCCCAGGTCCTTTGCTTCCTGGGTTCTTTTCGTCCCCAAAGCCAGTTATTTGTATGCAGGGTTCAATGTGTCCCCGGTTCCATGTGTCTGTCGCAGTTATGATTGGCATTGTCGCCATTTTATTTTCAGGTGGAGTCGACGCACTCATATTTTAATCATCATGGATAAGCTATATATTAAAGGAGCACGGAATTGGATCTCAAATGCGTTATTTGACTGCCGACGTAGAGGGAGCCACCTAGCGGCAGTAAGACGAACTACAAAAATGCATTACAAAATGTACGCAGTAAATCGGGTCAATTCGCCGACAACGTAGTTAGTCCCCAGGTTGGCGAGTGGCGCGGTGGCGCCGGCTGTCGAGAAAAAGTGGCAATACCGTGGTCCGTAGCTGTGGCATTATGGATTAGGATCTATGGGAAAATTCCACAGCAGCACTGAAATCCCGTCAACGAAAAAAAGTATTTGTCGGCTATAATCCAAGTCATTCACAGGGCCAAAAAGAAACATATTCACTTATTCCCAACCGGTAGCACTTGTCACAAAAGCACGTGAATGACGAACGACAGGCTGAACTGGCGGTAGGATATAGAGAACTACAGAACTACATGTATGCATAAATAAGGCAAAGCAGACAAAGAACTCTGTTACTAAGCCACATTGTGGCATTTCTGACAATGGCTTATGCTGATTCAATGGCCGATTACGCTGTTAACAGGCGTGATTTCTTATCTGCACGGGGTGATAGACAGTGAAGCGAATATTCGACTTCGGCTTGGCCTATAAGCAGAAAGCAGACGACCGCCACAAAATCCCGAATTTTCGTGTTATTTTCGGCGATATTGTATCCATTCATATATGATTACTTACTACGGATATCTTTCGTGGAAACAGTACCGCTAAGCACAACTAATGCGGCGTGTTCACGCAATAGGAGACAAAAATGCATATTCCTGAAAAATCCTCTATGAGGCATTCTACTCGCTGGTTCGACAAAGTAATTCGCTGGCTACGCCATTTTTCGCCTGGCGGCGAGCCCAGGAACCATTGCGTCCAGACCGGTAATTGACAGGGCCGTGTGGGTCTCCAGGATGCCATGGGGCGCCCTCTCCTGCTGTACCAATTATTTGGATGTGACGTGATTCTGCGCGATATCGTTGTATGTGGTAGAGTGAGAGCAACAGACTAATTTATTACTCGGAGTGCGCTGTGAGAGTAACAAATATTAAATATCTTACGGAGAGTGCGCCCCGGTATCCGGTTACCCGAACGAGCAGTCTGGATGTGTACCCAGACCGGTAATTGACAGGGCCGTGTGGGTCTCCAGGATGCCATGGGGCGCCCTCCCCTGATGTATTAATTACTTGGATGTGATGTGACCCTGTGTAATATTGTCATGTGTTGCAGCAAGAGAGCAACAAATACTAAATGTTATTTGGAGAGTGCGCCCCGGTATCCGGCGACCCGAACGGGCAGTCTGGTTGTGTATCCAGACCGGTATTTGACGGCCGTGTGGGTCCCCGGGATGCCATGGGGCGCCCTCTCCTGTTGTATTAGCTACTTGGATGTGATGTGACCCTGTGTAACATTGTCAGGTGTTGCAGTGTAAGAGCAACAAACACTAAATGTTATTTGGAGAGTGCGCCCCGGTATCCGGTGACCCGAATGAGCAGTCCGGATATAGACCCAGACCAGTAATTGATATTAACAGGGCTGTGTGGGTCTCCAGGATGCCATGGGGCGCCCTCCCCTGCTATGTTAATCATTTGGATGTGATGTGATTCTGCGTGACAGCTTATGCCCCTTTGTGATATTAATGCATGTGGTAGAGAGGGAGAGCTATTAAATATTACTTAGAGAGAGCGCCCCGGTATCCGGTGACCCGAGCGAGCGGCCTGGATGTTGATCCAGACCGGTAGTACATGTAGTGTTCGTAACAGAGCTGTGTGGACTTGGGTCACCAGGATGCCTCGGGGCGCCCTCTATCGCCGCACCAACCACTTGATGTGATATGATCCTGCGCTCTTGCGCGACATGTTGTATGTTGTAGAGAGCTTAAATAAATAAATAAATAAGTAAATAAAAAATTCTTGTCACTGCAACTTCTCCGTGAATATTGACGAGATGCTTTAGTCAGTCTGACGACAAGAATTTTTTCAGTGATTTTTTTTATATCGAAAAATGAGGTCATCGGTATAATCTAGTTTTATATTGAATCTTGGGTATGCTTTAGGCCCCTATTACATAGAAGTATGGCTTCACGGTCGTGAATTCTCGGGAAGTCTTTGTTAACCGGCGTTTTCGTATACCGTGTACTTCCATGTAATAGGGGCCTTACAGAGACGAGGTGAACACTCTGCATTCGTATACAGTTGCACATGTTATTCTAATGTCCTGAACTTCGTTACAGGTGTATTAGAATCTAACGCCTCCGTCTTACTGATTGTTTGTCACAGAATTAAGGGTCTTGGTCGCTCTAGAATCAAAATGAATGGTGCCGCTTGAAGTCCTTAAATGTATTATTGGGGGACATCACATATCGGGTGGGGGTGATGGGAGGGGGAGGTGATGATGACCAGCAATCAAATTTGGCTGTATCCCTATTATACGTGATGAACCAGGGGCTGGTCCATAGTCATTGCTTTTCCACGCCGTACATGATCATTTTGCTCTTTTGGCTCATTCAAAAATTGGACAACGCCCGCATTTTTCGAAGAATTTGTGATTCTGCTTTGGCCTACTTCTCGCCGTCCGGTATCAGATCAAAGGACAGGTGGTATTCTGCTATCTCCTGATGTCATACGTCGATGCTGATTAGTTTGTCTGGTTTGTTATGGTATTCGGAAAAGGTGTAGGGTCACTCATCAATGGAATCCCTAACCTTCTACAGTAGTTATCAAACTTTGCCAAGAGTTCCGGAGTCACCGTCTCCCTCTTACGACCAGCGCGTCCCTCGCGGCCGATGTTCAAATCACGTTGAGAATCCTTCTCTAATGCCTTGATCGCTTGTGGCACAAACTCTTCTAGTATTTTACAATATTTAAAGATGGCTCGACAAGCCGCTTCTGGATTGCTCATGATATCGTCGTACTTAACTGCTGCAATATCAATTCCTGTGTTGCAGATTTTAAGATAACAGTAAATCGCCCATGATACTCGAAAGCAGGCGATGTTCATGACATCAAACGATTTTACCTCCTCTTCCGTCCATGTGCCGTCGACGTCACCAAACAGAATGCGTTTATGGGCGAATACACAACGATATCTTCCAAAGGGAACTGACAAACTTATGGAAAATAAACGTGCATTGGAGAGCAAGGTCTCCACTTTGTCCCGGTACATGAACAACTGGATGATGTCAGGAAACATGGCGGACAACACCGGCACTTGTGCAATGCCTTGAACTCTTGTCTTGACGCAACGTTCCCGGAACGCCGCGTAGCGGCGCCAATGCGCAGCACGCAGACAGCAGATGTGGAACACCGTCATCGTTTCGTTATAGGTTGCACACCAGTAATAGAAATCCAAGCCATTTCCCATTAAAGAGACCACAAAGTACCATCCTGTCACTCGCACCCAGACGCTCCGATTGGTCCGTACGTTGGTACGGCGGTACGGCGGTACGTCCGTAAACTTTTGGCTCGTTAGCGCTCTAGCGCCTTTATTTTTTGACGAATCTTTTTATCTTTGGTGGGTGTATATATGGGCCTAAGATCTAGATCGAGTTCGATTTTGACCACGGTTGGATTCCTATTTTGGCCTCCAGGGGGCCTTTTGTGAAAAATTTCAAAGGGCTGTATTTTGATAATGGTTTGAACTATCATGTTGAAACTTTGTACACATGTACCTCTAGATTACAGCAACCTACAGACAAAATTTTCGCGAAGTCTGATTCTTGACTTTGCCGCTAGGGGGCCAAAACCAAAATCATTGAATAGGTTGCACACCAGTAATAGAAATCCAAGCCATTTTCCATTAAAGAGACCACAAAGTACCATCCTGTCACTCGCACCCAGACGCTCCGATGATTGTAATATTTGGGGCTTACAAGGACCTCAGCTAGATTTTCAAACCACATAATTTTCGTTGTGGGTTGACCGTGATAATATTAGGGTTTGGGGGGTCCGAACCCGAGAGGGGTCACTGATGAGCGGAGAGAAGCAGTGAGCTGGCTACCGGAGACCATAGCAGTCAATCGCCCCTGCGGAGGAATCTAAGATATACAACACTTCCAAAAATGCATCCGATTTTTTTAACAAACATTATTTTATGTCATGTTGAGCCAAAAGAGGATTTAGAAAAATATCCATACCGAATAAATTGTGTTAAAGGGGAAATGCCGATTTTAATAGTACTACTTTTTTGGCCCTGATTGGCCAATTACTGGTGTGTAACCTGAAAGTACTGTTTCTCCCTTCCCAAGAGACGAATCTTTGTCAAATTTTTATCATGGGTATATCTAATAGGGATACATAAGATATAGTACTCGCGTTTTCAATTTGACCTACTTTTCAAGTTCACGGAGGTCAAAGTTTGCTTGAAATTACGATATTGGCTCTTTTTGTAACGGTTTGACCTATTGCTTTGAAACATTGCACGTATCTACATGTACCTCTAGGCTGTGAAAACTCAGATGAATTTTCGGCAAAATCTGATTCTTGATTTTTGTCTCTAGGGGGCCAAACTGCTTCAAGCCAAGCGGGCACAGTGCCATTGGCACTATTTTTTATGAATTCGGCCCATTGATCGGCCCTTGCATCGATGCAGATGAAAGTATCAGTGGGTGCATTGTGCATGAAGCCAATGCACCCTCTCACGAAATGAGGGCGCATGCGAAATTTGAAGTGAAATACTGAGCAGCAGGTTCGAAGATGTCAAAGTCAGTGTTGTGTTACCACAGGAGGTTGAATGTCTAGAAATGTTTGTTTTGAGAAGGTTTTTATTGATCATCCTGTATACACCCCGTACGCCATGGACTATCCACACTGCCGAAGATGTCCGAATTGCTCCGATCCCATATGCAAGCCATGATCATAGGTCACAGAATGATCATTCGCTATCAAAACCAACGACCAACTTCAATTGTGCACGATGACGTGTTGACCTAATTTCGGAAACATGCATAAGAATTAGATGTGACGTGGAACTGACCTAAAACATCAATCCGAGTTTTGAATTTCGCAGTCGAGTTTTGAATTTCGCAGTCGAGTTCTGAATTTCGCCGTCGAATTTTAATTTTGAATTTCGCATGCGCCTTCTGGACTTTCGTAGAAATGTGACTGAGGTAAGTCGGCGTATAAGTTGTGTTATCTCAAGTAATTTTTTTATACGTTGAATCGTATTCGTAACTTTATAAGTACCCGCGCGTATACGTAGCTGATCTCAAACTCTCTAGTAAAAATATGTGTAACAAACCGTAGAATCACCTTTCTCCGGTCAGTGTCAGATATGCCAGGCCACTGATTATTCATTGGCTGTTCGTGCCCCTTTTCGTGAGCGGCCAATGACAGTTCGCCATGCAGTCCCTGTTGAAGTCATGCCACTGTGGCGATGACTCCGCTGTGTCGATTTCAATGACTGTGAGGGTAGCGTATTGTTATTGACTTTCGGACGTTGGTGAATTGATCATGCGAGAATCGTTGTCTCGTCAACGCGAAGTCACGCCGATACAAATAGAGTATTGTGCGGTCAGTAATCCGGGGCTATGCTCATGCATAATCATGACGAAGGTGTTTCCCATTGAACTTCGAAGTTTATAATGAAGTGACCGGAGAAAGGTGATTCTACGGTATTTCACTGTCCCCTATAAATTAGTACCCCACCCTCTGTGTACGCCTATAGGTATTGTGTAGGACGGAATAAGCCGCTCAATGACAAAAACCAATAGGCCTATTCAGAATACAATCATGACAATAGAACCTTTTGAATCCCGGTGTGAAAGAAATCCACGGCCTTCAGGAAGCAAAGTCCGGTCTTCTTGTTCAGCGTGGGATTAGAATACATGGCTAGAGAGACCATGACCGTTCGAATATACACAACCTTACAATAGCGGGCTATTGTTTGGCGACCTGCATTCCTAGGACGCTGATTCCTGTCACACCTGTCATTGGTTTATGAGTGCATTAAAGGGAGACATGCGAAAAATATTGCCCGGCGGGCACAAGTTGTCTGAGTTGCAGCGCCGTCTGTTAATACACGGTGACACTACGCTATATCACAGGCGCCTGTAGAGCTATCAGTGAGTTTCGAACACTTTTCTAACCAAACGTATCTAAAAAACACAACACGTATCTAAAAACACACCACGAGCTCATAAATTCGTGAGCTCGGGGTGTGTTTTTTACAAACTAGTGTTTTTTGGTTAGATATGTGTTCTAAGCTCACTAATAGCTCTACAGGGGCCTGTGATATAGCGTAGTGTCACCGTGCATTAACAGACGGCGCTACAACTCAGACAACTTGTGCCCGCCGGGCAATATTTTTCGCATGTCTCCCTTTAATTTACATTACACCTGATCCAACCGAGTTCTTGAAGAAAGGGCTATTATGAAACAACCAGGGGCTCTTGTAGCCTATCGGTGCTCAGTGAACAAAAGGATTCTCAACGAGGGAAATGAAATAAACTTTGTTTGAAAACTAAAATTATCATGTGCATACATGTAGGTATGAAAATGCTCACCTACAAACCATTTGCTGTACTCCTCGACAGCTGGCAGTGGTGCATTGGGCACATGGCTGATGAAAAAAAGGCGCGCAATACTAATTGTGCTCACTGGTCTCTCTTTGCCGAAATATATCTTCATCTTCCCGTTTGTGAAGCTTCTTCCAGTTCTCCAGGCTTTGCGAAATACGAACTTCTTTATCAGTTTACCGTCTATTAAAAATAGAAGAACTGGTGGAGATGTTTTCCAAGAGTGAACAGGCAAAATAAATTTCACGGTGAAAACATACCAACGCCCCAAATGAAATGTGCCTTCGTGCCTTCCATAGTTGTTTATGCAATGAGCTAGGCAAACTCTTAGTATTCCTCTCTTGTTGCTAATGGCAACCAAGATCCTTACATACCTACTCGTGCTTGACGACATCCATGGTAGGTTGGACAGGAAGAAAAGAGCTCCATACCGGTTCCTAGTTTCGAACTTGATTTTAAATGTAAGAGTAAAACCATTAGGTATTGGCCATAAAATACTAAACGATTTTGCGTTTTTACGCCACCCCTTTCTGAAATTCATCGCATCTCCCACAAACCCCGAAGGCCCCTTCGTCAAAAGATCTCTTCCCATCCCCATCACCGGCAACAGTGGGCCTACCGTATTCATATTCGATGTAAATTTGTCGAGAGGCCAATACAGAACTGGCACCTTACAGCTCACTGTCAGACCAATATCGAAGAATAAGGATAGACAAGTCAAGAGCAGTAGGTTGGCAGTGTTTCTGGGTCCTGGTGACATCGCTCGTTCATGTGTGCTTTCCTTTATCTCCTTGTCCCAATCTCTGTCGACAGTCAGCTGAATCCATAGAAAATGTAAGACAAGAAAGAAATCATTATTGTCATCGTTTTCTATCATGAAACTTCGGATTTCAACTTCGCACATCCAAGAATAAAGATAGAGCAGCTGTTTTGCACTGTTTCTATGCCCTAGAGACATCACTGGGTGCAACGCTTCCAACCGTTTACTTGTCGCAGTCTTGTGACTGTTAGTTAGATCCACAGGTTTTTACCATTTTCTACGAAATTTCAAATTTCTACTTGGCACAATACGGTTCTAGGTTTGTGAAAAAATGAACCTAACTAACGAAGGATAGCTTAATCCAAGTTATCACACCAGGCTGATGAGTTGATATACATGTATGGCGGATCCGTCATTGGTCAATATCATGTTAAACCACGTTTATTGATTGAATTGAACATCAATAAATTCAATAAATTCTATTATGCCACTTTATTGCATCTACAATGGATAATCTTTTTTATATACATGTATGAATGAAAGTCTGAATTGTATAGCGTACGACTCTACATGCCCGGTGTAAGATACTTCTGATGTATGGTATTGGTTGAAGAATCACTGTCATGCATTACACATGTGCGTACGTAGTTTCGCTCACATCAATTCCCATCATTTCGTGGGCCCGCGCGCGCAACAGGAGTAATGGTTGAACTGGGTAGGCATTTATTGTCAATCATTTGAAAAATAGTAACTTAGGCCGAAATTCTCGTTTTTTTATTTTAATGAGAATTTCGGCCCAAGTTACTAAGTTACTACATGTATTTTTCAAATATTTTATCTACACTTTTTATTTCAATTATTTCAATATAGTCAATCATTATACACGCAATACACGAGGGGCCTCAATAATCGAGAGTAAAATAATCGCTTCATCATAACGACCACTAACACTAACACTATTTCTGAGGTATATTTTCAATATAAAAAATAACGTTAACATTAGTGTCAACCTTCCATGCATCAGGTGCAAGGAAGGTTGGACAGGAAGAAAAGAGCTCCACGTCGGTGCCTAGTTTCCATCCTCCCACAGCAGGGGTTTTTACCTCGCTCCTCTTCATCCGCTCGCACAAATTGCGGTGACGAAGGGAGCGAGCAGTAAGAACGCCTGATATTCTCAGGATGCTAGTTTCGTACTTGATTTTAATGTAAGAGTAAAACCATGACGTATTGGCCATAAAATACTAAACGATTTTACGTTCCTACGCCACCCCTTTCTGAAATTCATGGCGTCTCCTTCAAGACCTAAAGGACCGTTCGTCAAAAGATCTCTTCCCATCTCCACCACCGGCAACAGTGGGCCTACCGTATTCAGATTCGATGTAAATACAGAACTGGCACCTTACAGCTCACTGTCAGACCTGTATCAAACAAGGAAGACAAACAGAATAAGAGCAGTAGGTTGGCAGTGCTTCTGGGCCCAGGTGACATCGCTGGTTGTGTGCTTTCCGTAAAACCTGGCGTCCACTGGGGCACGGAGAAGACACGGAATGCAAAATTAGTAAATCCGCATTCATTCAGATACCTCTCCGCATATTCTTGAAAGAGTCCGTTCACTGTCTTTATCGTTCCTAAACAATTCCTGGCGTTTCTGCACTTTTGGGAGTTTCGGGAGAGCGGGTCAAAATGCCCAATAGTCGTTGACGCGGAAAGAATGCCGAAATGACATACATGTAATTTGCTTCCGCAACCCTTCCTAATGTTGTCGGCGCTCTAGTGGACGCCACCCATAACCGTTGTCTCCTTGTCCCAATCTCCGTCGACAATTTAGTGAGATCCACAGAAAATTTCGAACACAAACTCATGTCTAAGATACAGAATAGCACAAAATTGACACACAAAATGATAATAAGCAAGAAGTCAATCTCCAGAATTCACGAATTTTCGACCCCAACCGGGGTCTTTTTCAAGTGGAACTTTACAATCTGAAACTCTAGAAAAGACTCATGTCTAACTTAGTTATAACTAAACCCATGTCTTTCAGCCTAATCACACTTCTACTAATTACATTCCTTCTCTAATTAGGTCTTCTTTTAGTAACAAGCTCCAGAACCAAACAAGGGAGCCTTTGTCCCCCTTTCACATACTCTTAGCTCCCTGTTTGTCCAGGGCTTCTTCCATATCCATATTATAACTTACTACCTTCCATCATTAGGTTCTACATGTAGCTCATTCACCTCTGGGATCTCTTCTACATAGCGCCTGAGGAAAACCCCGATTGGGGTCGAAAATTTGCGAAATATTCGGAGACGACTTTCCGATTTATTGTATACTGTGTGTCGTTTTTGTGCTGTTTTTTTGGATACCCATGCATCTATACGGTGGCCATCGATGATTGCGCTGACTGATATTCACAATGCCACTTGTGGAACCAGGCTAATTTCCTCTGCCTGAGCCCAGTTCAGGACACAGTGCACTGCGATGTATGTTGGTGACATCGCGTGTGTATTTTTCATATCAATGATTATTATTTATCATTATTTATTAATTTCCCTCCAATACTGGAGAATAAAAGATACATATTTACACGGACACATTGAAGACTGAACAATGTACAGACATGATAATGACGATAAAACATTTGAGAATAGGATATTAAAATGGGTTCAACAACAACTTCAATAAGAACCGTTCAAGAGAATTGTTGTAATTTGGCCTAGTAATCAGGCCACACACAGTGTCCGTAAGACCATTTGGCACAGAGGGTTTGGGGGGCAGCCGGCCGGGCCCCAGCGCGGCAACCGTTAGGCTGACCCCGCTGGAGGCCAGTCGGGACCCCAAGGTCCCTGGAATGTGCTGTAGGCACTTTAACATGACAAGATCTCTGGCTGGGCATGATTCCTACATGCATGGGTCATGGTTCTTTGTAATCCCTCATGTCACAGCTATTGGGCCGAATTTATAAAACATAGCAAACGCTTACAAGCCAAAGCCGCAAGGCCAAGCTTTTGCTTGTCAAGGAGAAGCACAAGCCAAAGAATTTGCTCACAAACATATTCATAATCAATTGCTTAACCTAATGACCTTTTCTTATAAAGTCAAGCAAGATTTTCTATCTGATGAAGCTAGAGCTCGCAAGACAAAGCTTCTGCTAATTCTTTTAGGGAGTTGCTTGTTATATGAAGCAAAAGCGATATTTTATAAATACCTCTTCAAGAAAAAGCCCAGAAAAAGCAAATGCTAGTTTTTATGAATTCGGCCCAGTGAGTGGCACCTCCTGAAAAGTAGGAGTCTGTGAGTAAGTTGACCAATAGGTGTCACCACGGCCCAATTCAATGCCTAGCGAACCCATTCATGATTGATTGAACACCAATCGGGAGAATGTTCTTTTGTATTGGTCCGCTAGAACTTTTACTGTCATCTTTTGGCAATAAGTGCGGCTGACTCCTCCTATTTGCAAGCAGGAAAAGTCTTGGAATACGGAAACTGAACATGAATTTAAGCAATTAAATTCCTGACATCCCTGTCATGTGAGACTTCGAAACGTTAACTCTAATCTCCGAAGTATGGTAAGCACTCCCAACGCTTCACTAAAAAAAGCTTCTCCCGACCGTTTTTTTCATCAACAGAAATGTTGCGATAGTCATCATCAAATCTCGTTATAACGCATCCACGATCATGTCCATCGGGAGCAGAGACGGACTCCATATTGGAAATGAACGAGATGCATTCTGACGTCATGATACAAAGAATGGAACATTGGATGGCAGACAGTCCTGGAAAGAATCCCACAAGCGATGATTTTGACACGCTCTTGTAGAATAAAGCTTCGAACGTTTTGCCTGAAAATAAGTTGCACTAGTTGGAAAGGAGCACTTCATGACTTTGACCTCATCACTGCAAAATGCATCTTTTTGCCGGTGTAAGTATAATGAAGATGTCGATCAACGGGCATTGACCCATCTATACTTGGCCGCATTATCAGCATACAGTGCGAGACTCGGTTGGGCAAATTTCATGAAGTGAGCTCCTTCAAGTGCAACCAAACGCGGACATGATGTCGTACCTACCTACGTAGTATCTGTTTTTTGTAAGATCGGTGTAATTTTTTTCAGTGTAGCCATTTTTTGTGTGACTCCCATTAGCTGTGTTTACACCTAAGCAATTTTTCCAGGCCCGGGTTCGAATTTAACCCGGATCCATTGAATTTTCTGTCCACACCTATTATTCGTCTTACGATATTGAACGCTGGCCATGCTATTTATACATGTAGACACACCACCCATTCAATTTTAGCAGACCGACACCTGTCGGTGGGCTCAGTAAACGTTTTAGCCCGGCATTTTTCTGTCCACACCTATGAAATTGCCGGGCTAAAGTATAACCCGGATCAGACCCGCCGAGCGAAAGCGGGCTAAATTAGTCCGGCAATTTTTAACCCGGATCCGATTTTCATAGGTGTAAACGCAAAAATGGAGGGTCAGAGCCGGGTCAGGCCCGGCAATTTCTTCAGGTGTAAACACAGCTAGAACACACTGGGAAACGGGCTGGCTGTTTCTCTGTGTGTCGCAAATTGTCAAGTCGCGCCTTATTCTGTCAATCTATCGTAATGTCGGCACAGTGAAAAACGTTACACCGGGTTTATTCGTTAATAAGCACTAGGCCTACATGTATTTTGGGGCTTATTTGTTGAGCCGCTCGATGAGCAGTACGAAGATTCAGACTTATTAATTTATCGAGCTAGGCCTACATGTATTTTGGGGCTCATTTGTTGAGCCGCTCGATGAGCAGTACGTAGTTTCAGTCTTATTAATTTATCGAGCTAGCTTGACAAAAAGGCTTCAAATTGAACCCTGCACGTCGAGCTGGCGATAAAGACACGCCTCCTCATGAATATGCATAATGGCGCCAGCCGCTTTAGCTCGAAGGTCGCATAGTTCTACTACAACTCTTTTTGATAAAGAAACAGAAATGCTCATCTTCATATTCATGCAAAGCCCTTTCAAAATCAGCAAAGGACCTACAGGTAGGCTATTTGTAGATCCTTCTCGGTATTTTCGGCGGGCGTCGATGCCATTGCGCCAGAAACGGAACCCGCCACTTTCGCGTTCAATTTTGGAGACAAATCTGATTGTTCAGTCATTAGTTTTCATGTTTGATCTGAGTCAACCAGGCCAATTTGACATTGAACTTCAATGTCAAATTGGCCTGGTTGACTCAGATCAAACACACATGAAAACTATTGAGGCTGGCTCGACGGTTAAGCCAAATTTTAGGCCTACACATTGATTTATCAAGCCGGGCTCAGTAAATAGCCGCTTTCATTTTGCAATCTTTGCATTGCCAAAGTAAAGGGTTCGTCAAGGATAATGGTAATTTGCGAAATGTAACGAAAGTCCTTTCCACAAATCACAATATTAGCCTTCATTACCCACTTAATATACTGTGTATTCCACGACAGAGGGCAACGGTGCACTAGGTTCGTGGGAAATGAAAAGCAACCTTGTAATACTGACGGTCGCAACTGGCCTCGACCCCTTGCCAAAATGTAACACGGTCTTGTTATTGGCAAGTGTTGGTCCGTGCTTCCACGCTCTACGAAATTCTATCTTCAACACACGTTTACCGTCGACACAAAAAGAAAACATTGGCGGGTCATATTTCCAAGAGCTTGATGGTATAATGAATCTGAAGGTGAAGTCATACCACCTTCCCAAACGAAGGAAGTATTTATTTTCCATAAATTGTTTGCTCTTGATATACATGTAGTATACTCTTGTATTTCGACATTGAGCAATGCATACTTTTACTACGTCCCTCCGGTTGTTGACAACCACTCCGATTCTTCCAGGACCGCCGCCTTTGAATGGCTGCTTGATGTTCGAAAGATAAAACAATACCCCGCGCTTACATGTATTAGGGCCTACATTTTACATGTATCAAATCTGATTTTGAATGCAAGGGTGAATCCATCTTTCACGGGAAATGTGCCCCTAAACGACTCAACATGACTTCTCAAATTGAGAGCACCACTGTCAAGTACAGTAGAATCCGCGTAAGTCGTCACTCTCGGGACCAAGCTTTTTGTGACGACTATCGTGTTCATGGTGTAAGTCGTCAAACTATTACGACTTAATACGTGTACATGTAAGTCATCATTTTGACGACTTGTAACTGTATGTCGGCAAAATGACGACGTAAGATAACACAGGACATGTATCATTCGGCTAAGTGCTAGGCAATAAACGCCCGCCTTTCCTTGGTGTTCATCAACGTCTTGTATTATCTCTCCACTTCTCTTTATATGTCTTGGTTGAAAGCTTTCTCTTTGGAGTAGTTGCCTTGACCGTTGCCGTGTCGGGCCACGCCAACCAACGTCAAATCCAGCACGTATCACACACGTTTACAATGAAGAGCAAACACCAGGGGCCGGTTGCACAAAAGCATGCTAGGCCTAGTATCATTCTATCTCCTAGTTGGCTTCTAACTTTGTATACGTTTGTATACGAAGTTAGAAGCCAACTGGGAGATAGAATGATACTACGAGTAGTATGCTTTTGTGCAACCGGGCCCAGTACAACTGGCAGGTGTGATAGCGTCTACTGCCCCGCCTTCCTGATGTCCCCTTGCATTGTTTGTCAGAGGATTAGCGTAAATGTATTGTTGGCGTACATCGCATAAGATACATTAGATTCTATAAACACCAGGTTTTCCCGCCGTCAGTGATTCAGCGAAGGAGCTAAGCTTGTGACGTCGACTGCCTGTGAACATGGTGAAGGAAACCCGTGACGACTTAGAGACAGGAATTACCTGCAATTTCTGTTACACGGGACCCGTCGTTGTGCGACGACTTAGGCGTTTTGACGACTTGTGTTTGACGACTTAGAATTCATTTTTTAATGGAAATAACGTTACACAAAATCGGGACTTTCTGTTTGCCGACGAGTTGCAAAAAATCCGACTTAGGCGGTGACGACTTATACGGATTCTACTCTGTGTATGGATCATTCGTCAACAGGGAACGGTCCATTCCCACAAGTGGCGTGTACCTGCCGACCGTATTCAGATGCGGCGAAAATTTGTCGAGAGGCCAGTACAGCACCTTACATCCCACAGTAAGGCCTATCAGGAGACTCCACACATGAAGCAAAGTCCTGCCTTTCGCAACACCCCGCAGGAAAGAAAACCTTGGTATCGTTTGTTCATCTCAGCGAGTTTCAAACTATCTCCAAAACGGTATCAGGACATTTANAGATAGGCAAGACCCTTCTGCATGTTTACTGCAAAATTTGTTGCATTCAGACTAGTTGATCTTATGATACAAAAGGACTGAATTAATGAGAACCCCACGAACGATGAGAGCGCAGGGTCATCTGTGTACATTTGAAGGCTAACGTACATTTGCACATAAAATTCTAATTGTGCTGAATATAGCTTTGTTATCCTCAGAAATGGAATTCAAGGCATCAAGTTCACAGACTCATGTACCCCACTACCATTAAAAAGGTGTTAGCTCCTGCCAATTACGTAAAGCCAAAATTCAGGGAGTGAGATACATCTGGTGGCGGGTATTGGTAAACAGAGAAATCAAGAAATGAAGAAATCGAGAACTCACATGATCGATTAGTTTAACCATCACGTATGGAATGCCAAAGTCGAATTTATTCAAGACTGATTTTCGTTCAAGATTTGAAAAAGTACAGTCCAAGAATTTAATTTCCAAGAATTGTACAATCCTCCAAGATTATAAAATATCGTCCAATATCTGAAAAATTTCATCCAAGTCACGTGCGTCTTGCCAAGATGCACGTGACCCCAAAACTGATGACGTCATAAAGTGCACGAATAACCCGGGTGCATTTCGTCATTTTCATGAATTTTCTTTTTGCATGGCAACTTTGACGTCTTGGACACTTCCGGTAAACAGCCATGCAGTAGGGTCATTGCTCAAAAGGGCTGAAAATTACCACTATACCTCCTCCGGGGTTTGGAATAGGGCGACAAGACCAATCCCTACAACTTTTCAAAAGGGACCCATAGTAAATTCTCAAGCACTTAGGAGCTGCAGGCCTAATTCGAGACACTTCCGGTAGGCAACCATACAGTGGGATTATTGCCAGAAGGGGCTGAAAATTAATGCTATACCTACCATAATTTGGGAATATGGAGATAAGACCAATCCCGACAACTTTTCAAAAGGGACCCATAGTAAATTCTCAAGCACTTAGGAGCTGTAGGCCTAGTTCGAGGCTATCGTTCATTTCATGATGAAATAGAAATAGAAATAGAAATAGAAATATTTTATTAAATCAATAGACCCCTGAAGGGTAAAAATAATTACATATATACAGGAAATTTTGATTGGGATGAGATACAACATACAAGAATATGAATATTCATATATACATACATGAAATGGGTAATTTGATTCTTTACCACACAAAATCACCTCATGTCAAAAATTTTGGTGACAAAATCAGCCATTATACACAATGTTGTCATCTTCATTAGACAGAAGCCATATGAATTTGCCTCTATCGTCGAGCAAATTAAAATTCGGACACTGGCGACCGACTCTCTCATGCAATGTCTTTCTCAATTCAGAATATTTTTTTGCATTCAGTAATAACATGAAATTCATCCTCTACTGAGCCATCTATTTCTATTTCTATTTCTATTTCTATTTCTATTTCTATCATCAATCCAGGTTTCTTTGGTGCAGGGGGTGTTCTGCACGATTAGCTACTATCAAGAATATATAAGTACCAAGAATGTACAACTCCAAATATGTGCCAAAAGTGAGTTTACTAATTTGCCTTTGGTGACACTGTAACCGAAGGGATCTTAATTTGTGAAGAATTATTGTGTAGGGAAGATCATTACGTAGGCCAAATTGATTTAGGCTATATCTTCACCAATAAAGGCATAACATTGCCAACGCCAAATTCTCGAATTCTGGTTCCGTTTACTCTGGATCAGCAAGAATGATGTGGCCTCACGTTTTTGGCAAGGTTTACAAAGTAATCGAAACGCACTCCGGACCACAGCTTTGTAATCGTCCTCTTTCAACGTCAGTTGTAAGAAGTCACACGATCAGTGCTTGACATAAGAATATCCAAGGGGTGCAATTAATTGAGCTCCCAAAACCATTAGGAGTGTGAATCGCTCTCCTTGAATCAACACTCCCAGAAATGACTACGAGCTTGGTGGTACTACACGCACCTTTTCGTTTGTGTTAGATTCAGTGTTAGTAAGTGACTCGGGAGTATTTCCCGTACCTGAAAAATTAATGTAATTATGCGACTTTAGCGCTAAAAATAACGGTTACCTAGATGCTATGTTTTGATTCAAGTTTAGTCACCTGAAGTTTCACCTGTAGCGACTGGGAAAAACCCGAGTGCAATCCTCTCTTGTGAAAGCGTTAGAAATAGCATCTGATGCAAGATCTTGGTAGATTTCATCAGGTTGCTTCCGCCGACCGTGACTAACGAATGAAATCGGGAATCCCCAACTTGCTACTGGCTTACAACGATACTATGAGTTGAGAAATCTGGCCTTTCTGTTGCAATCCAGCAAGCTGTAGTAGTATAAAAAGGCCTTGCTCTTGCAACAGAGCAGATTTAGATTTCAGATTGAGACTTCAGACTTCAGACCAGAGCAGATAGACCAGATTCAGAAACGGTTCAGCACAGCTCACTACACGTCGGAACAACTTAGAACAGGCCAGTTTAGCGGAGTTCTTATTTTGAGACCTGCCGATATTTTACTTTAGGATCAGACTACTGAGTTTGTTATACTTCAGGACTTGTTATATTCGAGATTACGGGAATCGTGTGTAGGCTACGAAAGAGTTATTATACTACTGTTATAATTCGGCCATTCAAGTCTAGGCATTTGTTTACTACGTTTGTAGCTGTTTACTACGTTTGTAATAGGCACACCTGTCGTGAGTATATTCCCCTTCCTCGTTTATCGGCTCAGGATTGTTTTACGAATTAAACATCCAGAAGATCCGCACAAGGACAAAAACGGAAATACATTCTTGAGTTTGTTACTGTGTGAAGTTAGATAGGCTTTAACAACACTCCACGTGGTTTCTGATCGTGGTAAGATAACCCGCGAGACCTCAGACCTGCCAAGCTAGTGCTCCCCCCAGAGCAGTCC
>NMRB01001905.1:79097-135306 GCA_002633025.1 Notospermus geniculatus | reverse complement strand
TTCTTTGGATTCTTCAGATTGATTTTCCCTTATCTCTACATAATAGAATTCAATTGATACCTCATCCGTGTATCGATGGTATCGGCCAAAAAATGAAATGATTTCAGTGTAATGATATTGATACAATGTGCTGATCTACAAAAGTAGAAGTAGCACGATATCCACAATTTGGTGGTGCAGGGTGACAGAGTTGTGACTCTGACCTCGAGAGTATTATATATTGTGAATGTATTTTTATGTTTCCATCAGGGCTGAAGCCAAAGCATTATTGGCCCTGGTAAGTTTGGAAGAGGCCGTCTCAAGCTACTCATGTTCCTCACTCGGATGGGGTCTTTTACTTGCGCTTGTAAAGGAACAAGGCACAAGGCACCACGGCTTGCTCTCCCGCGTGGCTGACTGAAGAGCCAGGGATGATTATATAATCTTGTCCGGGCTGGATTCGAACCAACCGTTTGAGTACACATCCTGGAGCAATTTTTTCATCAGGGCAAAACTAAAGCATTGTGTTGGCCCTGGTAAGTATTGAGGAGGCCATCTCAATCACGTTCCTCACTTGGATGGGGTCTTTTACTTGCGCTTGCAAAAGGCACAAGCTACATGGCTTACTGTATTATACTATGGACGTGAAGAGCCTGGGATGATTAATCCCATTATGGCCCAGACTGGATTCGAACCTGGGACCTGCTGCTTGCTGAGAGGACATGATTTAAGCATGATGCTATATCGAAGCCCCGATTCAGTCTGGGTTCCCTTTCATGCCAGATAAGGCAGACTGCCAAGTGTCGGTGCTGATACCGCAACTTAAAAACCTCCATCAACTTCATACGCAAACATCTCATGAAAATACCACAGGACCACCTGACATTAAACCATCATCTGACCACCCATTCTTTGGCTGGACATCATTACTCCATCAACAACAACCAACTCCGGTGCGACTTTTTACACCCAACTAGCTTTCCACCTGTTTTCCCTATTTTATATTCAACCCATTGTCCACGTTGTCAGCACCGGACGATGTAATTATTTGAACAAGGCCGACCGATATTCTTTTCATTGCTTTGGATGCTCTGAGACAGCAGCGGCTTTTTACTCATTATTCATGATGGAGTAAGACTAATATGGAGAACATGGACATTTAAGAGGAAAGACTGCATAAAATGTGACAGGGGTTGTCGAGCTGATTGCTCGTGGGACGTCGTGTAAATATTTCAAAGCAATGATGGTACAAATAACTGCTTTTTTCCTGTGTGGGGACAGATGCATCCACGTTGAGAAAGAAATGCGTCCTTCTGGAATACCCTCCAGTGAGAAGTAAAGTCCTCAGTTATATTTATCAGGATGACAATCATGGAAGGCACAGAAAACCATTACAATGGGGTACTTGCAGTCTGAAAGAGACAGAACAAGCAACATACCGGTTCTCCACAGGACTTGAGATGTCACCAGCACAACCCAGATAGGCTACAAGGTGCAGGCCTCACCCAGACAGACTACAAGGTGCAGCCCTCACCCAGACGGGCTGCAAGGTACAGGACTTACCCAGACAGCTAGGCTACAAGGTGCAGCTCTTACCCAGACGGGTTACAAGGTGCAGCCCTTACCCAGATGGGCTACAAGGTGCAGTCCTTACCCAGACGGGCTACAAGGTACAGGACTTACCCAGACAGCTACAAGGTGCAGCCCTCACCCAGATGGGCTACAAGGTGCAGGACTTACCCAGAGAGGTACAAGGTGCAGGCATCACCCAGACGGGCTACAAGGTACAGGTATCACCCAGACGGGCTACAAGGTACAGGTATCACCCAGACGGGCTACAAGGTGCAGGCCTTACCCAGACGGGCTACAAGTGCAGACCTACCGAGATGGGCTACAAGGTGCAGGCCTTACCCAGGTGGCGGGCTACAAGGTACAGGCCTTAACAGGCCTTGTTCTCTGCTCCAGAACAGAGATTTCAAGTTAGTCAAATCCACTATCAACACATTGAGATGAGACCTGGGTAACGGAGAAAATTCTTTTTACTACACTGGACAGCGTATTGCTAGATCCCTGAAAAAATTACAGCATAAAGATTTCTCCTCCATTATGCATTTTGAAAGACAGTTTTTATTGATGCAGCACATACACTGTAGTACATTCATACATCTCAACTTAGATCCACAGCAGAGGGGGTCTGATCAATAACACTAACAGCCCCGCTCCCCGATGCGTGAACAAGGAGCCTAATTTCCGGAGAGGAAGACTGGAGTTTTATTGAGCTGTGAAGTCGAGAGCAAATCTCGCACTATGTGGCATTTTTCTCAACATTCTATAAAAGGTTGGTAGAAAGACAAGCATATTTGCTAAACTAGACATGACAGGGGATATGAGTAACATAGGCAATTAAGGAAGAACAAGAGCAACCTAGTACGTGGCAAGTCTGACGTGACACTCATGGTGATCAATATGTCAATGACATTTTCTGGGGGATATCACTGAGTGGAAGACTAAAGCTGCCCATACACGATCAATATTATTGCACAATATGAGGATCACAATGGGCAATATTATTGTCAATCTTTCTTCTAATTATCATGCTAGAAGCACACGACCACCCATTTGGGCCCCATATTGTGCAATAATATTGCACCGTGTATGGGTGGCTTTAGGACAAGGGGGATATTAAGTAAAGTAAAAGGTGTAATTGCTGTCTAATCCTAAGCAACAGGGTATCCAGTAGGCCCTATCTAGGGTAACGGCTGCCTGTAAAGCGTCCCATACACGTTCAATATTATTGCACAATATGAGGATCAAAATGGGTAATGATATTGCCAATCTTTCTTCTACCTGTCATGCCAGAAGCACTTGCCCCCTATTTTGGGCCCCATATTGTGCAATAATATTGATCATGTATGGGCCGCTTTAGGGTCAGGGGTTAGGGGTTACGTCTACCATAACCCCTGTTACAGGCCCACAAAATGTACATAGCATGTTAGATTGTACAGCCAGCATAGGAACACAGTACCTGAACTGAACATTTTATATCATGATATATTGTACATGTACATAATACCTAAGTTAGGAGTTGTCACATTCATATAATGGACATCAAATACCACATTTGACATTTGAGTGTCGCTTTCAATTCAATTCAAAACATCTCACGTTTGTAAGAAACAAAGTCGAATAATTCTATGGAACCTGCGTTATTCTCGAGCGAGCAAAACTATTCCATAACACACGTTCCTTTTATCTCTACTCGTAGTAAAACATATCTACAAAAGGCTGAACATTTTCAAAGGGAAATCAAATTCAGTTTCACAAGAATGGTATCCATGAGTGCATCATACTAGAAAACTTTGCATATTCTCATCTCACGTTAGGGTGAAATTGTTCTGCAATATTTGTCATATTCCATCACTTTTCCATTAACAAATTGCTCTTGAGGTTGCAACCGCGGGTACAGTCAACAATAAAGTTACGACTTTTAATCTCCCAGGAACCACCAAGTGAAATTAATATTTAGCATTTCCTTAGAAGTCCCAACAAGACTTTAAAATGCACTTATTCGAAATTTCATGATTGCAACCTTTGGAAACATTTTCATCTTGCTAGTGATGCGATTTCAATCTCATCTTCTAAAATCATTCGTAGATGGGAATTTCTGCATTCCATCCGGTAGAAATAGTTTAAAATAGAAATGAAACGAACTTGATCATTTAAAAAATAACATGCAATTTAATTCAGACTGATGAAGCACTAGTTGCAGGAGTATGTCGAGTTCAAAAGCTTTGATAGAATTTTCTTGTACTCTTAATCTTCTACGAGATCTGAATGGAAGATATGACTTTGAAGTCGCATTCTTTGCAAAGTATTTTTAAATATACTCCATTTGCTGCATCGCTGAATTCAATTATGATCGCTTCATCTCTAGTTGTACATGTAGTAGAAAGAGAGGAGGGATTAGGAATACTGCAACACTATATTGTTCTGTTTTATGCCTGCCGCACACTGGAGCTATCTGCTGAGCAAAAAGTCATTCGAGACAGTTTGCTCAGCAGACAGCTCGCGTGTGCGCATATTTGCGGCGAACTCGCCGAAAAATACGGTGTTGATCCACATCTAATTTGATTCAGAATATACTCGGCTAGGCTATCCGAGCTTAATAGATCTGCACTTATTTAGAACCGGACTTATTAAAACCCATATGCGCACAGCTACTGAGTACTCCGTATGCCAAACAAACGCGGACAAACAGAGACATCCTGTAATGGAAGCAGAATAAGCCCGGACAAATACCGGCTTTTTCTATACGAAGTGACTATTTACCCGGCTGCCGGTCGTATTCAGCCGGCTGCCGGTCAAGCAGTGGACAAAAAATCCTTTGTTTAACCGGCTGCTGTTTCACCGACGGGTTCCCGGATTCCTCTGTTTTTGATGTGACTTTATTCACATTAGCGGGAAAATGGCGGCCGGAGAGGCGATGCCATTTGGGACAAAGATTTCATTGGCAGATCCTAATGAGACACTTGAAATCAGTAGTATCGGGTCATTTTTATTTGCCGAAAATCCGTTTTCGAGGAACACTTCCTTCAGATTCCCAAAGTCAGCCAGAATGTGTCTAAACGAATAAGTAACTAATGCCGTGATAAGGAATATTATTACTTTTACACCCGGCAAGCCACATGCGCCAGTTTTACGTTCCATGTTTATATTTACCCGCAGCCGGTTACCGAAGGAAAATTTTATGCGTTCTTTACCCGGCAATTGCCGTTAAAATAACGGCAAAAGTTGTCACTCCGTGACCGGCAGCCGGGTAAGCAAGACGGATTTCCTAATTGCGTAAACGGCAGCCGGGCAAGCAAGACATATTTTCCTCAGTGCGTAACCGGCGGCCGGGCAAACAAGACGTTTTTTCACCACTGCGTACCCGGCTGCCGGGTAAATATCACCAGCCTTTTCTATAATGGAACCGCAGCTATGAGGAACCCACACACTAACGTCACAACGTGGCGCTGCGAGCGATGTGACCGAAATCTCTTTTTTCTAACGTTATTTCCATTTATTTCTGGCGTGAAAATAAACCATTTGTGTTGGTCGCATGGCAGTAAAACTTACATCATCGTGTAGCAGATGAAATTTTCTTTTACACTCATTCCTTTTTTTCCTAAAATTAAGAGATCCGATAGCGATAAGAACAACGTCATTTGTGTCATTCTTCCTGTAGAAAAATGTACAGGAAATTTTTTCATGACACAACGTCAACACCGAAAACAACGTCAATGACGTTGTTTCGGTACAATCGCTCGCAGCGCCGACCTGTCGGGATAAACCGCAGGGCGGGTTCCTCATTGACAACGAACAGCAATGACGAAGGGTTAACAGTGTGAATTACAACATCAGACAGGAAAGTGGTTGACAGATTGGATCATCCAACCACCGCCACAATATTGAAAAGCGACCGCAGATGGACAAACCAATATTTACCACGGATTATCAATATAAAATATATATACATTTAGACATCAAAGCACGGTTGGATATTAGATTGTGCGGCTGGGAGCAACATATCCTTAGCAAACACAACCCAGGTCGGGCTCTCATAACGACATGTCACCGAGTGTAAGAGAACATATTCGCTGAGGCTATCTGTTACTCAAATAATGATATCGCATTGCCGATGTTACTAAGATGAAGGCTATCGGAGATATTCCTACCCAATGGTTTGTAGCGTTCTTGCAAAATTGGCGACGAATGTCACTAACTTATCCATTGCCAATGTAACTAAGACGGAAGCTTTCAGAGGATATTATTGCAATCCAACGGTTTGTAACGTTCTTGCGAAAGCGGTGACGGAAGGCACTGTGAAGTTATCCATTGCCGATGTAACGAAGATGAAGGTGTAGACCATTCTCAAATTTACAGATCTGCGCACTTCCGCCGAAATCTCAACCAGAACCTCGATCTGAAACCGGCTGACGTGACGCAATCCATGATTCAGCAATGGCCGACTCTGATGCAACGTCGTCGAAGTCACTGTCGTGGGGTTCTCTGCGTCACGTCATTCAGTTTCAAACCGAGGTTGTGGTTGAGATTTTGGCGGAAGTGCGCAGATCTTTGTCGTTTACGTCAATTTGAGAACGGTCTATTGGAGGATATTGCAACCCAACGGTTTGTAACGTCCTTGCGAAATTGGCGACAAATGTCACTAGGAACTTATCCATTGCCGAATTTACTAAGACGAACCCTATCAGAGGAGGCACCTCTGAGAGCCAGCCGTCAGTAGCGTTATTAGGGTTAAACTTGGGGTCTGGGGCAAGGGTTAGGTTAGGGGCTAAACATGGGGAGGTACCTATAAATAATGGATGGAAACGAGTATTGTACTAGGTATCTCCCCATGTTTAGCCCCTGACTGTAAACCCCAGCCCATGGACCCCGAGTTTACTCCTAATAACCCTACTGAAGACTCTCAGATGCGCCTGTAATCTGAAGATACTGCAACCCAACGGTTCGCACCATCCTTGCGAAATCAGCAACGATGTCACTAGGAACTTATCCAGCATCATCAACATTGCGTAGCGCTCAGGATGATAACATTCAATTTTGTGATCAGAGCTTAGTGGCGTCTCGAGGATCACTTGACGTGGAAAGTGCCGGGAATGATAAAATATTTCTAGAGAAGTATCAGGCTTCATTGGAACAGATCTGATGAAACATATTCAGAGCTGACAACTTGGATTCTGAGCTGACAACTTCGTCTATGAAACTGAATAGTCACATAAGTTGGATGCATTTATTTTTGGTTAATGACAAGAGATCTGGCATAGAAGAACATGATCCGAAGTATCAAACTTAAGTATTTGGAGTTTATCGAAGTATCGAAGGAAACTTAGGGGTGAGCCATCAAAGACCGCTGTTCCTGCACTGACAGTTTCGACATGGAATATGACAACTTGGATGCATTGTTTTTGGCTAATGAGAGAAGAACTGGCACACAAGAATATGATCTGAAGTATCAAGATGGAACTCACTTCAAGTTATAGGAGGAGATGGAAGTTAAGAAGGAAAGAAGAGGTGATCCATCAAAGACCGCTGTACATGAACTATTCTGTGCTGACAGTTTCGTTCATGAAATTTGATGATCACAGAAGTTGGACACATTTGTTTTTGGTAACGGCAGGAAAACTGGCAATACAGAATATGATCCAAAGCATGGAATTAACTTCAAGTTATTGGAGGAGATGGAAGTTAAGAAGGAAAGAAGAGATGACCCAACAAAGACCGCTGTACCTGAAGTATTCTGAGCTGACAGTTTCGTTCATGAAATTTGATGATCATAGCAGTTGGATGCATTTGTTTTTGGTAAATGGCAGGAGAAATTTACGAGAACATGATCCAGCATCAAGATGGTCTTCAAGTTATAGGAGTAGATGGAACTTTAGAAGGAAAGAAGAGCTGACCCATCAAAGAATGCTATCCCTGAATTAGCTTTGTCACTGACATACTAGGAGGACATCTTGACTACTGCTACGCCAAGGGATGTTCTGTACAGGTTTACAGTGCAGGTCACAATTGACATCCCTACGGCTTCGCGTAAGTTACTCGTAAGTTACGCGTAACTCACTGTGTAACTCGCCAAAATCGCGTAACTCGCCTCGTAAATCACTGCGTAGCTAGCGAAATTCGCGTAACTCACCGTGTAACTTACTTCGTAAGTTACGCGTAACATAGCTCGTGAGTTGTTGCGTAAGTTACAAGTGACTTACGCGTAACTTTCGCGAATTTAGGGATGTCAATTGTGACCTGTACTGTATATCAAACGAGTAGTGATGCAGGTGAACATTACTTGTTCACCAATAATGTAAGGAAAGGCTCATTTCAACAGTTAGAAAGGTTGCTGACACCATCACCAGGGACTTTTGTGCAAGATCGTTGTGCAAAGACATGGGGATGTAGGGAACTTCCTTCGCTGCAAGGACTTGCTTATCTCTGCAGTTACGAAGGTCGCTGCTACGCCGCATGTTGTGTGCAGGGTCTCTGTTGACGTAGGGATCATGACTTTGCCAGGACCTGGTGATGCTGGGAAATATTCAATCCTTGCTGTAAAAGGACACAGGGATGCTGCTACGCAGACTCCCCAAAGATGTTCAGCGCTGGATCATTTTGGTCAGACATAGTGATGTAGGGAACTTGACTTCACCCATGCTGTGGGACATGTTGACCTCAGTAACCTCTGCTCTTATCTTAAACCACTTCCAGTGATCTTATTTGTTGGATACCAGATTCCTATCCACAACGGACATTTTTCCCAAGTAAAAACCGAAATACCGAAACCATAAAAACTTCAGCGACTACAGTTACCCGTGAAAAAATCTCGCATACTGCAACACCACACTGTGCAAAGCTATCATTACATGTATATTGAGGGCTTGCATACCTATTGATTGATTTTCCATTGTAAAAATAGATAAATCATTCAGTAGCACACGGCACATCATCATATCCTCAGTAGTGTTATTTGTATTTCGATCTTGTTCCCTTTGTCTCCAATCAAAAGGATGCACGTTTTTGCCAGCGGCACGTCAAACTTGTTTTTCACTATTCTGTTTTTTGTTTACCGGTATGTGAAGTGTTGAAAGTGACTATGTTGATCCCGAAAGGGAGTCGGATCTAAAGTTGACATGTAGACAAGTAGAGGCACATAAGGCCTTTTTAAAAGGTGCAGGGTGCATCCAGATCGAGAGTAGTCTAAGCTTTTATTGTTTGGGTGTTTTTCATCCTGTGATAGCAATATGAACTGCTCTAAAACTTCCCCAGCCAAGGTGGGTTTGCAGAGGTAGTCTCGGACCAGTTGAGGTTTATTTTGCCATGTAAAAGCAAACCCAACGACAAAGGGACAAAGCCATAGCATCGGGGACAAAGCCAGCATTATTGGCCCTGGTAAGGATGGAAGAGGCCATCTCAAGTTAGTCATGTTCCTCACTTGGATGGGGTCTTTTACTTGCCTTGCAAATGAACAAGGTACAAGGTGCCATGGCTTTGTCCCATTTGTAACAGACCTAAAGAGCCAGGGATGATTAATCCCATTTGGCTCAGGCTGGATTTGAATGCGGGACCTGCCACTTGCTTAGCAGATGTGATAACACTCCGCCATCATGGCCCCTCTGTCCATCACCTCCAGGGTAACAGGAGCTGTGGATGTGCCCATCACAGAACTCTTGCATTATTTGAATTACTCATCGCCTGATTCTGCTTCCTAGCCTAAGGAAACACACTTGAAATCCATTGTTAGTTTCATACATATTGAAATGATTATTGATCGACGTGATCTTGTCCTTAGGTAGGGTTTCGTCTACACAGACGTCGGTTCAACAATTGTGCAACTATTTTCAGCATTTCGACGCCCTCCGCCATTTTGTTTTTTACGCCGATTTCATTTGAGCACTTGTCTGGTAGGCAACCCAAGACTGATCCTGGAAGATGGATGACCTTGCTTGGCGGACAAGGGTACTGTCACTGGATTCGACCCCAGAACCTGCCTGCATCCTGAGAACATCTGGGCTCTTAGCACTTGCTTCCTTCCATACAAATGTATGCAGTGAAGAAGGGAGCGAGCCCTAAGAACCCCTGGTGTTCTCAGAATGTGACAAAGAGTCATTTGCATACAAGAGATCCCACAGACGGGGTGGATGCACGATTTGGGAAAAGAGGGGGTGCACTTTTGTGCAGGAAACATTGAAATCTGTGGTGAATTTCAATGATTTGCTCCAAATTTCAGAATTTCACGGTCAATTTTACAGATTTGTCGGCCGAAAGGGGGAGCGTACGCCGGGTGCGCCCCCTGGATCCACGCCTACACAGCAACACAGCAACAAAGATGGCTGAGCGACATCAAAATGATGAACTGTCAATGATCAACACATTACCACTACATCAACTAGATACACATCACCCCAGGGCCGTAGCTAGCTTTTTTTCGGTAGGGGGGCATTTTAAGCAGATGAGCTCTATGAATTTGGGCAGCGGGGAAGGGGTCTGTTTTGCGGGGGGTCTGGGGGCCTCCCCCAGAAAAATTTTGAAAATTAGAAGCTCTGAGATGCAATTTGAGGTCAATTTCCTGCGTTCTGAGACACGAACAATACTGATCTTTTATCCCATTTGATTTTGCTGAAAAAAATTTTTTTTTGAACAACTGGTCTGGGGGGGGGGGCATTTGCCCCCCCTGTCCCTATGCTAGCTACGGGCCTGCACCCCCCCCCTTCCATTTACAGTACAAAAAGCAACTGTAGGTAACATAATGTTATTTCAAATCAAAAAGGGTTGACATCAAAATAGAATAATATAGAAACTCCTGAAAATCAATACATTTCTGATGACATGGAGCTGAAGATCGACTATAAACCAATAACTTCTAGTTAACACAGACATTAATTTTGTATCAGTTTATAGAAATAATTGTATATCTTTCTAGCAACATGGAATCGTAAGGTGTGGCTGACAAAAGATTGAAAACAAAGGGAAGTTACGAAGATTGCAACATCAGCAGGATGCAGAAAGTATAAATAAGTGTGAGAACACGCAGCCGATCTTGTAAAGAAAATTTGGTCTATGTGTGTGCCTGTGTGTGTGGACTGGGGGAGGGTAGTAGCAGAGATAGATAATCAGTAATTGGCAACAATTGCGAAATGTGGAACCTGCAGAACTGTGTCTTAAATTCATTACTGCAGTTGCTTAAATTTTATTTTTTTGAATGTAATGGTCACCCAAGCTCTGATTTAAGCCAGTGGCCACATTCATGACGCCTTTGCAACTTTGCGTGCACGCAAATCTATTGTAAGGCAGTCAGTGGACAGGGCATGTGCAGCCAAACAATAGACTTGCGTGCAGGCAAAGTTGCAAAGGCTTCGTGAATATGGCCCCAGAGTCCTTTAGAAAGAGAATTTTAGTAATTGGAGTTGTTTCAGTATCCCCTCCTGCCTCTGAAGAACAGTGCAGAGGTGTTGGAGGAGAAGACAGTCCTTTAACCCTGCCAACGTGAAACGAGTTCCCTGAGGAGAAAACAGGACTTCAAAGCATTGGGGTGATGCCAAGGAACATTTTGTGTGTTACTCATCGCTCATTATTACTGGGAAAAATGGCAACCAAGTTTTCTGCCAATTACTGTGATCCATGTACTGTACCATACTATGGTTATCGGTATCTCTGATAAAATTTCAAAGCATTCACCAGAAAATCTTATCCGGTGGTTTTCTGGTAACCAGAGTACATTGAGATTTTGTAAAAAATAGCGGCATCAAGATGCAAGATGTATGGACCGTTCTCAAATTGACGTGAACGACAAAGATCTGCGCACTTCTGCTGAAATCTCAACCACAGCCTCGGTCTGAAACTGAATGTCGTGATGCAGACAACCCCACGACAGGGACATTGAAGATGTTGCGTCAGACTCGACCATTGCTGAATCATGAATTGCGTCACGTCAGCTGGTTTCAGATCGAGGTTCTGGTTGAGATTTCGGTGGAAGTGCGCAGATCTGCGAATTCGAGAATCGTCTATATCATTCTTGTTATATCATTCTTTATATTTCACATTATCAGATGCGACTCCACCACAAATACTCCGTCACTGAGTTCGAGAATTCTTGAAATTGTGACGTGACGCCAACTTCCCATCTTCTGGAACGTGCTAATTTCATAGATTAAAAATGTATACGTTTAGCTTTGAAATCTTACGAGCAGATCCCTGAAGAGTATAATCAGGTGTTCAGTCTTCTGAGGTGAGATTTTAATTAGAGGAAAGTGTCACATTGTTTGATGATATTAATTAACACTGCGTTGGGTTTACTCTTTAATGTCGACATTTCAAAGCAAGAAGTCGAAAAACTGGAATGGATGGATTGGGATTGTGGTGCAGGCTCTGCTTTGGGGTGGATCCTGATTGAAGAGGAGGTGTGCCAAGTAAAGTGCATGAATAACTGTGTATCAGATGAGTTCATCCCTCGCCAAAAAGATGGTATGGATAACAGGTGGAGATCCAGGGGGCACACCTGGCTCCTGCCTCCCCTATTTTTCAGTGACCAGCCTTAGAAAAATTGCCCCTTTTCAAAGTGCCACAGAATTGCCTTGTAATTTGTCCCTCAGATGCTGGGAAATCATACCAATGGCCTTCTATAGATTTCAAATCTTTCTGGAGGAGAGCCCCAGACCCCACCGTGGCTTAACGACTACGGCGCTCACCTTCATCAGTCGACCGGTGGCCTTTTATCCCTTTACCAGAATCCTGGATGTGCCCCTTGGGAACCTGCACAACTCTACAAGACAGGGCGGCACAGCAAGCATTTTTGTGCCCGAACTTGTCCAAAATAGACTGTTGATGTGGTATCAAGATGTCTTTGATGCAGTGTAGCATGGACGAGACATCGAAAAAAGGTACAACCCCTCACAGCACCTAGCAGTACATGTAGTGGTAGTGTGGTCAATTTAAGAGGTGTTAGGCCCACAAGCCGAACGTCACACTTTTGGCCCGCGATTCAAAAACGCCTGCCTTGCATGTGGGAGATCCAGATTCGATTCTCGGTGGTGGTCTACAACAGTAGAAATAGGAAGGTCATATTGAATTCTTGTGGGGAAACTTTGGTCATTTTTACAAATTCAATAAATCAATCAGCTCAGTAGTTCCCTGATTATTCCATTTCATTCACCATTTTCTGTGTCACTTGTCTTCTTTCTTGACATAACACATGCAATCAAATCCATTTTACAAGATATCGTATCCCCTTTCATCACAATCAATGCACGTCATTGCGTGCAACTTCCAAGATTCTGTGTGTTTCAAAGCCTGAGTTACTTACAACCTTTGTGCTCCTCAATGCATGTTGAAAGCAACATGCCAGTTACAGGAACGTTTGTAGTCGTTTGTGTTGGACAAGAAGACATTTCATTGACAAAGATATAAGCAATGCCGCTTTCATCATCCACTTTCATGACACATTTGACCTTCTATATAGTTGCTTATTAACCCTTTCACAATTTGCTTGTGTTTGATTTTCCGTCAGGGCTGAAGCCATAGCATTATTGGCCCTGGTAATTATGAAGGAGGCCACCTCAAAATGTTCCTCACTCAGATGGGGTCTTTTACTTGCACTGGTCAGAATGTGGAGAAGGCACAACGCTAGCTGATTGGCTGTGGTTTTGTAGATGGTCTGCATGATAGATGGCAATGGTAGGTGAGTGGACGAGAAAAATTTGCTCTCGTCCAATGGAAAGCGTGATGTAAAATTGGCACTAAGCAGCAGAAAAGAAGACAGTATTGTATATATGTGTAACCACTGGAATTTTTCTGCATTTGGACAAGCAACAAATCGAAAGACCTTTGATGAGCCATGCCCCCAGGAAATCCAAATCACCAGACTGAAATATAAGTGTAGGAGATAAAAATCATTTTTATATAAAATGTCATCGAGTTTTTCTACACTTATGCTGATAGTGTGTTTCATGGATCATAGTGGATCAAGTCGTGTAGCCATATTTTGTGTTCAACATGGCCTATGATGTGTTAAAATATCGTCTAAGCCTTGCAGTCATTGCTCAATGTTCATAAGGGCCTATTATAAGTTATATCATCCAATCGATGTGCCTGGTAACCAACATATTAATGGTTTCAGATTGTCAATAGTAAACATAAGAAAAATCTACGCTGCGGGCTGATTACGCCTCTTCAAGAATAGCACACTGACCATGCAGAAACCTGGATTTTTATCAAATTACAATGACCGATTGATGTCCATTCATAACATACATGTCACATGACCAATGTCTGTTTTTTAAAAAATATAAAGTCGATAATACACGTATATATGCTCTACTTCCCCAGGATCAAGCAAAAAACCGGGGAACCTTATAAAGTTTTGGTGACTAAAATTACCCTGTCAGTGGTGGAACTGCTAAATTCATGCGAGATGCACGCATCCTGTCAAATGGGGATGTAATGACATCATACCCGTTCGACCGTCACATGTCGTTGCCGACGTCACGGATGACGCGCCGGCAATCCCGTGAAGTCAGAAGGCCTAAACAGCATTGTTGTTTCCGTTAATATCTTGATATTTCGAAAACTGTAAGTCATATCAAAATTCGGGCTTCGTAAGGAGACTTCCCAGGTCCGTCTGCATGTGCATAACAAGTTTGGCGGCGATCTGTTCGTCAGTCTCGGAGAAAATCGTGAACACACCCACACACAAACAAACAAACTGTTGTTAAATTTTAGTTTAGACCTGTTAAGATCACGAAGACCTAAGCAGTTGAAGGCTAAATCTCTATCACACAGGTAAGACATAAGGAACATGAGCAAGAGCCCAGGAAAAGAAATTAATCCCTTCCCACCTCTGACACTCTAAAGGCCCGAACCCACTGACGCGTTTTCACGCAACGGGAAAACGCACCGGCAGAAAATGCTTTGTTAAAAGGCAGCGGACCGAGAAAATAACAAAGGATTTGTCGGGCAGTGATGAAACCGTGGCGGCAAAACGCGACAGTGGGTTCAGGCCTTTACCAACCTTTGTCTCAAACGTAACTAGACATACAGTGATTGCGAGCAATCACTAACTATACCCCCGCTGTGGCGCCATAACGGTCCTCGTGGCTCAGGTGAAAACTTGTTATTGATGGCAGGTGATAATGAAATGGGCAGGAGAATTTTTGGGGAAATGTCATTTAAGGGCGAATGAGCACAGGGAGTGGTTTTTAGTAACACAAAGGTTCCTTGCAAAAATATAGGGCTCCACTTTCACCAATGGGTAAAATAAAATTCTGTTGGCTCCTTTTATACAGCCACTGCCAGGCTACTATTTTTCCTATTTTTGACCAAGAATATCTGTCATTTGGAGTGTTGTACTCCATCAGCAGTTGATCGAGACCCTGTTTTGGCTGCACTTATTTTTGGTCCAGCTGGACCTCTGAAATATGGTTGTTGTACTGGCAGTGTGGCAATTTTGATTTTGGTTGTTGGTAAATGTATGGCTATAGAGAAGACCTTCACTTGAAGAACGTGTGTGGAGATCAATGACAGAAAATGGTACACCGTAAGAGCTCACCACAGGTGAGCTAATGAAAGCAATCCCTACAGTCGTTTTGCCTAAATTGAGCGGAAACCGAAATCAAGACGGCAGCCAAGGCGGCCATATTGGATGCGCTAGGAGTCTGATTTTCTAAAGGAACCTTCCTATGGTCAATAGGAATCTACCATGTTAAAACGAAAGTAATCCCTGCAGTCGTTCTCTCTTAAATGAGCGGAAACCGAAATCCACACGGCAGCCATGGCGGCCATATTATGGATGCGCTATGAGTCCGATTTTCGAAAGGAACCTTCCTATGGTCAATAGGAATCTACCATGTTAAAATGAAAGCAATCCCTGCAGTCGTTCTCCCTTAAATGAGCGGAAACTGAAATCAAGACGGCATCCATGGCGGCCATATTGGATGCGCTACGAGTCCAATTTTCGAAAGGAACCTTCCTATGGTCAATAGGAATCTACCATGTTAAAATGAAAGCAATCCCTGCAGTCGTTCTCCCTTAAATGAGCGGAAACCGAAATCAAGACGGCAGCCATGGCGGCCATATTGGATGCGCTACGAGTCCGATTTTCGAAAGGAACCTTCCTATGGTCAATAGGAATCTACCACGTTAAAATGAAAGCAATCCCTGCAGTCGTTCTCCCTTAAATGAGCGGAAACCGAAATCAAGACGGCAGCCATGGCGGCCATATTGGATGCGCTACGAGTCCGATTTTCGAAAGGAACCTTCCTATGGTCAATAGGAATCTACCACGTTAAAACGAAAGCAATCCCTGCAGTCGTTCTCCCTTAAATGAGCGGAAACCGAAATCAAGACGGCAGCCACGGCGGCCATATTGGATGCGCTACGAGTCCGATTTTCGAAAGGAACCTTCCTATGGTCAATATGAATGTACCACGTTAAAACGAAAGCAATCCCTGCAGTCGTTCTCCCTTAAATGAGCGGAAACCGAAATCAAGACGGCAGCCACGGCGGCCATATTGGATGCGCTACGAGTCCGATTTTCGAAAGGAACCTTCCTATGGTCAATATGAATGTACCACGGTGAAACGAAAGCAATCCCTCCAGTCGTTCTCCCTTAAATGAGCGGAAACCGAAAGGTGAACGCACACACGCACGAACGAACGAACGAACGAACGAACGAACGAACGAACGAACGAACGCACGAACGAACGCACGAACACACGCACACACGGACGAGTTGAAAACAGTATACCCCCACCAACTCGTTGGCGGGGGTATAATAAAACAGCTCATGCTCCAGGGAAATTTGAAGGACACAAAATCCATGAGTAACCATCACATTGGATTTCAACTGATAATGTTTACCCAGCCACCGCAGACGGCAGGTGCAACACGTTACTGTGGTTGGATCAAGAGAAAAAACAACCATGAACTGGAAGGATGTAACCTTTTTTTTCTGTCTACTGCCTCTCCTATGTCACGAAATGACATGAGGTATGTCGATTGTATTGCACTGGATTTTTCCATCAGGGCCGAAGCCAAAGCATTATTCGCCCTGGTAAGTGTGGGAGAGGCCATCTCTCGATATGTTCCTCAGATGGACAGGGTCATTACTTGTCTTCGCAGAGTACAAGGTACACGCTTAATGGTTATTACGTTCCCTTAAGGTACTGTCACACTGAAGTAATTCCCAAAACGTCCTGCCCCATCCTAAAAAATCGTAAAACGGGCTAGAACCTGTAATGTTGGCCAAATAATGTCTCGAAGTGCTGGAGCACCCTTCCTGTCCATGAAGTTCGTAGAACGTTGCCCCTACGTCCACTCCGTTCGCACACAGTTTGAGCCCATTCGGCAACATTTTCAAGAACGTACCGAAGACTAGCTCAGTGTGATGGGGGCATAATAGCAAGGTAGCAGGTCCTGGGTTCAAATCCAACCTTGGCTAGAAGGATGAATCATCCCTGGTTTTTCACATATGGGACACTCAGCTGTGTTGCTTTGTACCTTCTGCCCTTGCAAGAACATGAAATAGTAACGGGTTTCAAAGGTGAAAGACATAGCTTCCTACTGGATTCGAACCCACGGACCCTCGCATTAGGCAAAATCGCCAGCACTCAGGATCAGCACACCTAGGCCAAATCCCCCATACCCTTGCAAGGGCAAGTAAAAGACCTCATCCAAGTGAGGAAAAGGCGTAACTTGAGATGACCTCTTCCATACTTACAGGACCAATTATGCGTTAGCTTCAGCCCTGATGGAAAAATCCAATACAATATCTTTATTTTGTAATTATGAGGATTTCAACACATTCATTTTTTGCTTTAAAACTCATTCCTATGTGATTGTAGAGGCTGTTTGTTGATTTCCAGACCTAAAAACTGTTGCTCTCCCTACAATCACCACATGAAGACGAAAAATGATAAACCTGCAGCTGAAAACGATCGCTGCACCGATCCATTTTGGCGTACCCGTGTTGACAGGAAACGACACCCAATGGGATCATGTTTGTAATATTCTATCCTTCCTGAAAGATTGAAGACTCCCAGAAGATGTCCTCCTCCTCTTGCACATTTCACGGTGGATTTTTACCTGAGAACAGTTCAGACATGGATAAACCAATTCTCTGCCGTGTCTCCCGACGTGTTTTTACCGTATTAAATTTTTTAGGAGATTTTAACCAGGTGATTTCGTAGCTGGTTATTTTCTGTTGAAACTGATATTAACCCTATTGTTGTGGCCTAGCAACGGCACAGGACAGGCGACAACTGATTTTTCCAGATCACTTTTCGTCTGAGCCACGACTCATGGAAGCAATCAGTCGCCAACATGGTGTGACATGATTGCAGTTGCGTCTCACCTGCGACGATCGGCATCAGTCGCCGATCACAATGATCATGAATCACAAGAATTGATAATGTTCAAATTCTGTGCCACGATGAATCATGATGCGGACATGCGTCGACGTGATTCAAGTTATGGATCCTTCGTGTAGATGACACCTGTTCCACGATGAGCGCACACCGGACGTGCATCGACCTGACTCGAGTTACGAATCCCTGCATACGGCTGCAGGGATTATACGATGATCGAGCACACATATTTTCACTTAATGCGACCTGATCATGACATCGTCACCTGATGCCGTCTTTTCCGCCATGGCGCAGGCAATCGTAGGTGCGACATGACACCAGCATAAGATTCACCGTTGTAAGTTGAGGAAATCGTCACCACAAGCAACTTCACATTACATTTCAGGCACTTCAACGAAATCGTGATTTTCACAAAAGTCACAGCAATATCGAACAAAATCCTTGAACGTTGTGACAATATAGAACATTACCCAGCGCGTCCCTCACTTAATGTGATAATGGCCCCTAAGTAAACAATAGATATATCATCTGTACACATGTATGTGCATTATGATATCAACTCTGATCCGGTGAGAGGATGCTCTGTCATATCATTGTGCTCCTGACTAAATCCACGTATTATTAAGTTCGCTCTTTGTGTGCATTATTTGATGAAGTAGAAAAGATCACAAGCATTGTTCTGAATGCCGGTACTTTTTGCAGATCCATCTGACTGATGTAAAAGTAGGAATTGGTATGGAAGATGAGCAATCAAATTTATTTCCAACCCAAAAGTACTGAGTCAACATTTGCCTTTGGGATTACAATCATTGTCATGAATGGGTGAAAATAAACAAATATTTTAAATTGACGAGAACATATCAACAAGTATACCTACCATCAGAAATTTCTTGATTCCAGCAAGCAGCCTCCAGGATATATTGCCAAGATCTTCGCAAAGTGTCCCAAAAGGCTGGAGCGTACAACCATTTGCAAAACATCTGGGCCTCCAGGCCGTTTTTGCGATTTTTGCAAGGTTTTAAGTCAAGCGGTTAAGAAACATGCCACCCTGTTCACAATGACAACACGGTATTGTATAGGCTCACCACAGATGTGCAAAACACAATAGGGACCACATGAGGATGCAGTATCACATAGGCTCACCAGGTGAGGCAAACAAATAGGGCCCAGACAACAACACGGTATCACATAGGCTCACCAGAGGTGCACAATACACAACAGGGACAAGATGACAATGCGTTATCACACAGGGACAAGACAACATGGTATGACATAGGCTCACCATGTGCTAATCATACCTATTTCAGATATTTCCCAATTTAACTAGCTGTCTTACGATTTATTGTTCTTAAGTAGTCAAAATTTTAATGATACCTTGGTATCTGAAATTCTCTGCTAGCAATTCTCCCAGGTAAGGCAGTAAACCTAGGTTTTGTATGAAAGTATTGGCTATTTGACACCATTAGCAGGGATAATCTTCACTTTATCCCATGAGGTACCAAATGACACATGAGTCTATTGATTTTTCTCGAGATTTTCAATGCTGTCACTAAATGAAGTGTGAAAGTGAAGTCAACACATCGTTCACAAAGCGACGAACACAATGAAATGGCACCTCCCGGTCTCAAGCTTTGACCTTTACATGATAGGTCTTTATACATTGGCTGATATTGATGTCCTTGACCTTTTTAATTTGACCTTGACATTGTTCTGTCATTATTCTCTTGCCTCAAACCTTTCTCTCTCTGGCCTCGGAGCATTGCCTTGAGTCCTGACCTTTGCGCTGATGTCAGTCATATCAGCTTCACCTTTCGCCATCGGCCAGAACCCTTTCTGTCGAGATCAGTCAGGTGTCTCGGACCCTGATTTTTCCCACGAAGGCCTTTGTTTGCACCTTGTCGTAACCCTTCAACTCTGTCACTGTGAGGGTAGCCTACGTCTTGTCAAATTTGAAAATACCAGCAAAGGGGCTTGAAAGTATCAAAAGCCCAATACATAGAACTCATTAGAGAGCTCAGCTCACTCAGCACTTTCCAACTAAAGTCTGGCAACATCGAACTACGACCCGATGGAATGCGGAAGTCATGAAATGTGGCAGAGCTCTGGGGTTTTTAATCATGCCTGTCGACCATTTTGTGGTCGTTCTCCGATTGTTCGTGCCGTGCACCGGTTATTCAAGAACCGCGTGTGATAAAAACTCCATGCAAAATCCAACTATCAATTTCCTAACTTCCGCATTCCATTGGGTCAAAGTAAAATGTTGCCAGACTATACCAAGCCAAGAGTTGTGGACATATTGCTCTACCCTCTGACCACACTGTAGTCTTATGACAAACTGCTAGCCAATACCTGTTGGGTTCCTGGATAGCACCTTTTCTGGGTTCCCTCTTTTTAGCCTTAGTTTTGATGAAATAACCAATAGCTTAGCAGATAAAGGGTCAACAGGAATTAAAAGTTGGTTCCACACTGTCTGTGTGGTAATCCTTTGCCCCTAGTCAACCAATGTAGCCACTTACTGACCTAGAGACAAATGTGAACGAAACACATGGAATCCTCCACCGCCCCAGGGGGAACAACCCCAATTTTATTCAGAAATTGACAAGGATGGATATTATTGATTTTGACGACTCCACAAGACCAAGAATCAATAAAAGTATCTTTGCTATTGATATTGTCGAGGTGAGGAAACAAATATTCAAAAGTCAGATGGATATAGGAATGGATTTCCTACTTAGCAAGTTTGTACTTGTGTGATTGATTTAGCGTGCCAATGTTTTGAAGAGACTCTGGCCTTTCAAATTCCAATTCCAATAAGGATATAACACTTTTTATTCATGGGCTGTAGGAGTTCAAATAACCAGTTTTTAATTTTTGACAAACTTCTATTTATCATGCTTGAAAAGTTGCCCGACATAGACCATGAAAAAAGACACACAAAATGATAGTAAACATAAATTCGTCTCCAAATTTCGCAAATTTTCGACCCCAACCGGAGTCTCTTCCTCAGGCACTTTCTAATTGAGATCCCAGATAGTGATCTCAACTAGAAAGTGCCTGAGGAAGACCCCGGCTGGGGTCAAAGATTTGCAAAATTCGGAGACGAATTTATGTTTACTATCCTATCAAAAGTTGCATATACGTAAAGGAATTATAGGCCCTAGGCCTAAATGGGATGTTAATTATCAAGCACTATCATTGATCAAGTTTTTCATTTTATGCAACATTTTTAGAGGGTCGCTAGCATAAAACTTGTCTTGCCATAAATTTCCTTTAAGACACACTAGCTAAGATGAAGCTACAACAATTTTTAGACTCAAGTTCAACATTGGAAAAGGAGTTGCCGTATACGAATAATGCATTGAAATAACAGGGGCTGTCAGCCTACTGTTTCCGCTGCGAGTGTGCCACATCGTAACATGTCTTATCTAACTTAATCCAACTGTTGCCTTTCGCGACTCATTCCGAAATACATTGTTGACAATGGAATCAAAAATACCTTATATGACATGTATGATAAGCAAAGAATAACCTAAAGCATTATTGGATTGCGACAATAAATCAAGGATATGAAAAAGTATGTGACTATAATACAGGACCTAAGGGAAGGCATAAAAATCGAGAAGGTACACTTTCAGTGGCAAACACTGTCTCCACGTTCTCCTGCAAGACAGATACGGCAGGAATAACTAGCAACATCGCTATCCCATAATCCAATAGCTTAGCCACCTGCATTCACAATTCTTCCCGCTCAACGCACTCGCTTCAATCACAAAACCAGCACATTGCAAAATTCAATAACCATCCCCACGTCATTTTTCTCTTTCCCCTTTGAGTGAGGCAATGAAATTAGTCCGATTTTCTTCGTCGTGCAAAGCTGACAGTGTATGTGACGTCCCCGTGAGCACTCCTGTGGAAATTGTTGCTGCTGGGCGCTGGCTAATGCAAAGACAGAATGATATTTAATAACTGGCGCAATGAGAAGTGTGGATGACCATGTATGGAGATATGCAGAGGACCGCCAGCCAAGGAGTCATTAACCAAAAGCAGGCCTCACACGAGGGCGGTTCTGACGGCGGTTCAGCATGGTTCAAAACCGTGCTGAACCTCAGTGACACCGCCTAGACACACCGTAAGGGTGTTCACAAGCCCTACAGCCTGCCTTTGTCTTTGTCTAAGAGAATTACAGGAGGAGATACGTGGACCTGTTGAGTGAATGCAAGGAATGATAATAACTGGGCCAATGACGAGTGTAGATGATCACGCCAGCCATGTTTAGTAGGCCTATCCATCCACAGCGTACGACAGGTAGATGTATTTGGTAAGAGAATTACTGGACGAGAGTAGGTGGACTTGTTGATCAAATGCAAGGACAGAATGATATTAATAACCGGTACAGTGGTGAGTGTGTTTGACCACGCAGCCAAGCCGTCATCCATGTTAGTATCCGCGTCATACAAGCCTTCTGATTGATATGAGTACATGTCTCCGTAAGAGAATTACTGGCTAAGAGATTACTACCACGACTTGTTGAACGAAACACAGCAGTACCAGAAGCGTTATGGTTGGTTCTGAGAGGAATGAGACGTCTCGTCTCGTTCCTGTAAGGTTGCTGACTAGGTCTCTGCCAGAGGATACTATAAGGGTGCCAACGGCATATTCTCAATGGGAGACTTTCCTGCCATTAGAGGCCGCCCATAGCAGTCCTAAAACGTCACAAAATTTGACGTCAAAGACGTAAGCCATGGTCTCCGCGTCATTATGGATGACGTCATGGCGTGCGCTTCTTCTCTGTGGCGTCGAATTTCGTGACGTCCTAGGACCCGCTAACTTGTGGTGGCCTCTGACGGCAGGAAAGTCTCCCATTGGGCACTCATTTGCCATGTTGGGGAATTGAGGGAAAACTATTTTTCTGGTTTGGGGAATTTAGGGAAAACTATTTTTTCTGGTTTGGTAAGTGAAAAGAAGGGGGAAATTGTAATTAAAATGCATTTACAATCATATTTGTAAATTCTCTAAATTGCTTTGTAAGGTTTTTGAAAAATTCTGGTGAAAACCCTGGCTGGGTGTTATAAGAAGCAGCAGAGCTCAATAGCGTGACAAAAGACGCAAGAATTCCCACCAGACCACTCTAAAAGTTCTATTTTCAAATCCCACGTGGGAATCTATTAAAAAAGATTCGAATCTAGTCTGACACCTCAACAAATTGTCCTCCCTTGAGTCAATTAAAACGCTATTGTTTTAATTTAATTAATTTTTTACCTGCAGTATAAATGTCTTGGAACTAAAGTAGTGAAATTGGCAAGACTATTTGAAGGTTAATTTGACCCAAGTGTTTTTACCTCCGTGTGTGTTCATTTGACCCCCAGGGCAATTTCTATCACACACCTTTGCTTTGTTACCAAGTATTTCTATTCCTTTGTTCATAACATTTTGCAGACAGACCAACAGATGGATGGATAGATGGATGGATGGATGGATGGATGGATGGCCGGACAGACAGACAGACAGACACCAATAGCTATGAGATTTAACAGACAGATCATCCCCCAACATCTATGGCATTTAACAGACAGACAGACACTCATTCAATACCTGACACACGGACAGATGGATGGATGGAAGGATGGATGGACACCCGCCCGCCCATTTAATACCTATGACAATAGCTCTGCTGACTTATGTCAGCTGAGCTGAAAACTACCAAGTACAAACTCAAGCCTTCACTTTCTGACAGAAAATTCTCCTTTGTCATCTCTGTACATTTATCGAGGGCTGATAATGCCAAAGACTGAAGAAATTATTTGGCTATAAGGAGACTATTTGACAAGGGACATGGAATAGACAACATGCATGGTCTACTAGAGAATTGACAAGTCTTGTGCTTCTGATAATAACATCAGATACATGAACGACTCTGCTGTACCTCCAAATAATATAAAGCCATTCTGACAAGTTTCCAACGAATCATGAAAAATTCAACCTTTCCCGACAGCTATCCCATAAAGTAGCATTGAAACGTGCCATACAGCTTTGTTAATTACTGTTGAAATGCATTAACTGGTGTTGAGTGCTGGTTACCTGCACTCCCAGTTTTCAAGCCAACTTGTTGCTGTCTTTTCATAGAAATCCATGCATCGGTATGTATAATGTATGGTCAACTGAATGTGAAATGACTCCAATATGATTTGAATGTATGAATGAATATACAGGAAATATGGCGATGGTCATTTTTACAAAGGAATTCAATAATTCATTGGATGAATCGAGGGACAGCGAGCTGAGCGATGCAGAATACCATATCCCAAAAACAATTTTTAATTAAAACGTTACAAAACATCTGTGAGGAGACTGCCTGTAGGGTCCCTTTAACATTGTGAATGTATTTTTAATTTTTAATCTAATATAACTTTTAATTTTTACTTTTAATTTTAATTTTGGTTTTAATTTTAATTAAAACATTAAAATGTTTTAAAATCAAAGAAATGGTCCATTATAAACTGAGTCATCACAAACTCAGTAACAGCAATCAAAACCAAAAACCAATTATCCAATGAAAAGAAAATTTTTAAAACTGCGAACTTTTGAAAACGATGACAAAAATTATCAGTATTTTGATCGCCAAAGGCAATGTTGCTGGCTGCTATTTATATCTTTATTCACCCGGTATATATACAACGTAACATGATCTACATATTTTTCAGATTGATCGAGAAAAACCTCATTGAATTTGTCTACAGTGATGTCTGGTGATATATTTACTATTTCATGCTTGAATTCAAGTTGATGCAGATTACTGGATCGATGATATGGAGAGAAGTGATTTATACAGATGTGTTACGGGTTGGAGTGGATGTAGAGGATGGATGACCTTCGTGCAGGATGGATGACTCCGTGGAGGACAAAGGGACGGAGTCAAGAGGCTGTCAGATTGGTGCAGTTGGAACATCTGCACCTGTCTCCTTAGGGACAAAGCCAAAGCATTATTGGCCCTGGTTAGTATGGAAGGGGCCATCTCAAGCCATTCTACTCATTAAAGCCTCTTTCACACCGGACCTGCGTAGAGTTGCATTGTGCATGTTTAATTTTTTGCGTTCATCTCCTGTAGCCCTTTGCATCCCTCGGCATATTGCCACATAGGCCAGCCTAGCTCAGTAGTCGGTATGCAGCACTACGCAACTCTACATAGGCTCGGTGTGAAAGGGCCTTAATTCATAAAGCACTGAATCTCTGCTAGTTTTATGTTAAGAGTTTGGAAACTTTCACTTTCCTAATTCCCAAATTCCAAAACAACGAGAAACTGTCGTCAGTTTGTGAAATGTTGCGCCACAGGTACTACTGCTCTAAATATCCAAGTCTGATGATGTGTTTGCGCTTGGGCTGGCACAAAATTTGATAAGTGTGTGCCAAACAGCACGGCCAGCAGTTAGGGATTAATGATTTACTGGGAGGCCTACAGTTGAATGTTACTGTTAGTGTCAAATTTTCCTTGGAATCCAACTACTTCAAGCCCCTTGCAGCTATTCCAAGGTGCTTGTCGAGAAATTAATTCAAATTACCAAAGGTATAAACCGCCCCTGCCAAATGACTGATTGACTTTGAAGTGTATCCACAACAGGGAAATTAGCCCGGCAATAAATCTTACAGCTACGTGCAACCCAGGCCAACAAGTGATTCCAAGCATTTAGCATGCATGTATCCCATTTATGAGTGGTGCGTTTTATTAGAAAAGCCATGAATCACCGTTTAACTTTATATCCGTGAGCCGCCATTGAAGGGACCTAATGGAAAATTGCCTTTAATAAAATCAGGCATTATTCAAAGTTCAGACGTGACTATAAATACAGTTTTGCTGAAAAATTAAAGCCCCCACTTCATTTGGTTGTAAAAAATACAGATTGAAAAGCAAACACGAATACTAAGTAAAAGCTACCCCACCAGAAGCTTCCTAAACTGTGAGGTCCACTTTAAGCTTTTGTATTTTGCCCTGCAAACAATAGCTAAGGTAAACCTTAGAGTTAAAAAACCTTCTAGAATATGGCCCTAGAGTTAACCAAATAGAGCCCCCAATTTTTTTTGCACTTTCTATCTGTAACTTTCACCGCCCTGAACCGCCATGAAATGCCACTGCATTAAGCTGAATAGAGAGCAGTATAATGAAGGCAGTTTATAGCGGTATCGGCATCTGGAGACATGGCGGATTGTGGCGCTCCCGGCAGTAATTGGTGATTTTCATTTCTACCATTAAAGGTGGTGGGGATTTTTGTCAAAAAGTGGGTGTGGTCTTCTAGGCGGCTCACGGCAGGGCGGTTTAGTGGGGCATGGGGTCTGTTGGGTTAAGGAGGGTTCTAGAATATGGGCCTTAGTCTAGAACTAATAATAGCACACCTCTATCAGTGTCGCAGAGCGTCATGTCTCCCGCTGGAGGCGACGTTACTGGAATACGACGTTACGTCAGTCATGGAAAAAATCACCGTGCCGTGACGTTCAAGTCGACGCAAATCGACATGACGTCACATAATGTTACCCTCGGGGGTAACATTACGAGGGTAACATTATGATACGAGGGCAACATTACGTCGCTGACGTCGCTAACATGACGTTGCTGGCGAAATGACGCGACGTCATGCATGTCATGTCTAGATCCGATTTTCACTATTCGGACTCCGAATATCAGCGAAATCTCTGTTATTATCACCTTAAACTGACGGTAATTGCCTCCAATAAGACTTGTTCACATTGAGAAGGGGTGTGCTAAAGCAATTGGCGCCCGGTCGGTCGGGTGACATGACGTTTTGCGTCACCCTCGGTGGTGATGGTGGTGATGGTTCCCTCGGCTTCGCCTCGGGAACCATCACCACCTCGGGTGACGCAAAACGTCATGTCACCCTCCCTCCCGTGCACCAATTGTTTGATGCCATATATGGCACTTGACTTGACGCTCAATTCCCAGTTCTTCCTTTTAGGTTCCACTGCACATTACTGTAGAACAAATAGATGAACCAATGAAATAATTTTCTATATTTTCCATACATTCACATTATTATTTCAGTTGCTGATAACCTGGAGTTCCAAAAAAATGCACTCGAGTGAAGTGATGCACACACATATGTATCATTATAGAGAAAGCAGCCCAATAACATGAACACGCATGTATCTGAAAAGTCTCTACAACTACTCAATTGGCAAGGTTTCTATATGAATGTAACTGCAAGCACACCGATACCAATATCAACGGTTGCTGTACGGCATTGGGTTGAAAATATCACTCAGTGAGTTAAGTTCATTTGTACAGCTAGGAAAATATCATTAATTATTACATATGACTGCAATATAATCGACATGCTTGAGTGCGTCTATCGTCACAAATAAATCGCTTTCAATTGAAGTTCCAATAGTTGATATTGATGTACAGGAATTTATAGGACGACACACTTTCATCGTTTGAGGCCAGATGTTTCCCTTCCAGACATCTGTCAAAACCACTATGATTCCCATCATACAGGCCCAGGGAATTGTAATGCCCCTTGGGCCCTCTCCCTTTTTGAAAACGTCTGCAATATATGTGTGGCGGTCTAGGAAAACCTGTCAGATGTCGCGTTTGAGGAAAGTGTTAATGGCCTTGGTGAAACCGCACATTTCAATAGCTGAAATGTACTACGTAACAGGTGAACAGTAGTAGATCAATGCACAGGCAATCTGACAGCCCTAATGTTCATCATTCAGCCACATGCAACGGGTTTTCCTAGACCGCCACACATATACATTATACACATATATATTCCTTAATTATTGCCAATAAACTTAATAAACTTGAAAACAATAAATACAGGCTCCCATGCATCTCTTACCCATCGGCAATTATGGCCCCACTGTTTTCCCTCCTGCTGTACAGCGAATTTCCCAATAAAATTCTATAGAGCTATGATAGGCCTACTCTATTCCTTCGCGTGCTCTCAGTTATGGTCCAACCAACGAAGATACAGATTACTTTCTGAATTTCTTTGCAGAAATTTGTTTTCTCAGGCAATGCTCTAGACGTCGACTGACAAATAACACAATAGCACAAGCAATAAGCACCATTGTTTCTAGATCAGAATTGTCACCAAGGGAACAGAAAGATACATCTAAGAGTTTCATGTTTTTAGAAGAGGTGTTCTACGGAACCGTTGTATACTATAAGAAGTCCTGCTATGTATTGCCTCGAGATATTTCACCGCAGGTTGCTAGTACTATCACTGTAGCTGCAGATATGTGACTTCAGTTGCATGTGGTTAAGTTGGTTGTTTTCGTGCGGGAATCAAAACGCAAGGGATTAAAATTTGAGTTGCATCATTATTTGCAGAAATTCCCCACTTGCACATACATGTACAAAACCACAGGGTAACTCATGGCGAACGTGGCACATTTTTGTACAGAAATTGACTTTAGTTGCACTATGTGGTTAAGTCAGGTTGTTGTTTTTTGCGGGAATCAAAACGCAAGGGATTAAAATTTGATTCATTGCATCACAAATTCCCCACTTGCACATACAAAACTAAGAACTTCGTACTATGGCGAACGTGGCACATTTGTGTACAGAAATTGGTGCACATTCAAAAGTTTGAAAAAATCATTCATTCATGCTCCAGGATGCCGCGGAGGCAGAATCGCACCGTCAATGAGGTTATAAAAGATGCGATATCCAATCTACACATAAACACACAATACCAATTCACGTGAATTACCAATCGCATGACAAATATCAGAGATCTAGGTATCGCTACGACTAACGAACGTTAAATGATAGGTGTACTTACCGTGTTTCCCGATTCCAAAAGTTTATAATCCACAATCAATGAGTGCAAGTCCGTAATTAATTAGGAAATCACTCCTTGTGTCACATTTTATCCTAGAAAAAAAGAGCGAGCAAAAGTTAAGCGCTGTATCCATTGATGTTGATAACAGAACCAGTGGTTGTCAAGCAGACGTGATATAGATGCTGTGCGATGATCGTTACCTTCAGGAGATCGAGTGCTGCCACCACACTGTTTGTGATGACACTACACAATGTGTTCTGTGGTTTCATAGCAGCATTGTGCACCAATTACCCTGTATGTTCAAAGAGATACCGTTGCCAGCTGAAGTGTAGGAATCTGAAACTATGGACAGGTTTTATAGGGGCGGATCCAAGATTTCCGGAAAGGGAGCTATTTACATTCAATTCAACAGACTACTAGAAACTGGTAATTTTGAACCACAACTGCACCCAGGGCCGTATTTAACTTTTTGGTCCAGGGGGGGGGGGCAGAAGCCTCTCTAGGGGGGCAGAAGACCTCTTTTTGCCGTTTTTTGCCCAAAATCCGCTATGAAAATCACGTTTTTTTGGTTGGCTTAGGGGGGGCAACTGCCCCCCTCGCCCCCTTTAAATACGGCCCTGGCACCCTGCAGGAGCATTTGACATTTAGGGTTTTGATATCCACCACTAAAGTATAAACCTCAACACATTTCTGGTGAGTAAATGGGGTGAAAAATAATTCCTTGCTCATTGAGTAAACAGATGAAAGACATAGAACTTTTTGGGAAGGTACCCACACGGTGAACGGATGATATTTCGAATGTCTTCCTGCGAAATGCCAGAATAAGAAAAAGTTGGGCAAACGAGCTGCTTCGAAACCGTTAGATTATGACGACCCATTAAAGCTGACGTGAATGAACAAAAACTGGAGATTCCACCTTTGAAAAAGACCACCTCGCCACGGTGGTGGTCAAGAGAAATACAAACGACCAGAAGGCACGCACTTTCAAAGCACCTCCAGAACCTGATAGACTACCAGCATATTTGGTGGCGCCACTGTATTCTCCATGAGTCAGTCAATGGAGTAACATCGAGAGATGGCGTCCCAATAATGTCAGCAGGTCGAAGGCGTTATGTTCTTTCGGAACCAGAGAGGAAAGTTGACCACCATTCTATAGTATTCACTTCTTGTTGACATTTATGGTGTTATCCAAGCACCAGTTGAAAACATTTATGCATTCAAAAACAATACAACACTCATTTGACGTACATCAACGTCATCAGATATCATTACACATACGTTGAGGAAAATTCTTATTTTATTCCTTTGGCCATAATTACCGTAATTAATTAAATATTCTTTCTACAAATATACACACATCGTGCAAGTCATGTGTGTATTACTGCTTGGACCAAGTACATTGCATTTCTGAGAAAATATATTCAAATAACGAAACTATGGCAAAATAAATCATATAAGATTTATGTGCAACATGTTTGCAATGATACCAAATGGAGTTTCTGAAACTCGGACGAGTGGTGTATTATTTGTTGAAGCTGAAGTTTTTGCCATTGTACCATATATTTCAACTGGGCGCAAGCACTAAAGAACCCTGACCAACCTCATACTCAGGTTCCTATGGATCGTACTAAGTCTATCAGGCTCTGCCACTTGGACACTATCTCTTGATGTGTCTCGATTGAAAGCCTGAGATTGAATACAGTGGCGCCACCAAATAGGTAATCTATCATGTTCTGGAGGGACTTCGAAGGGCGTTCGCACTTCTGTTGACCACCACACTGCGGCGCTGTGGTTTTTGTTCATTCACGTCAGCTTTAACATGGCTTGTTGTTTTTTTATCACGGGTCATCAACGGTACTTAAAATAGTGAACTAGAGGAGCTATCTCAGCTGATTGTTCTCACAATGCCTATATTTTCATAGTACGTTTATGTTTTTGTAACCACGTTGTGCGATTTCATTGATGGAAGGTTGTTAGAGACAAAATGTCGCTGACATTATGGGAGATACACAATATGGTGATGAATGGTTAAATGATGATGAATGGTTAAATGACAATGTTTTTAACCATTAAATGAACAATTTGCCAACACGCTGATGGGTAATGACTAGACTATCACAATGACACATAGATAAGTCTGCAAATAACAGCTGTTTTTTCTTTCATGTTAAAATGTTCCATTTAGATGACATTGCAAAACATTGCACTCTTTTTAGTATGCGTTATATTTATGAACAAAAAATATATGTTTTACAGCACAACGAGCAGGAACTAAGCGCCATTGTCAAATAAAGATAGAAGAATTGTATATATATGTTTTAGAATACGCCAGGCTTCAATGACAGAACAATGGGACATATCTGAGGGAATGCCTTCAGCAAGAGAACATGCTTTTGTCAATAATAAGACGAAGGGAGGTTGGATGGATCCATTGATATTGCCTCTACAATCAGGGCACTCTGTAAGGATTGATGTTCATAGTAGGCTCAAAAGCTTATGAAATTGAAACCTTTTGAGAGAATGCCTCCAGCTAGAGACGACAACACTCCTGTAAACAATAAGAACTGTGGAGGTTCCGCAAACTGTCCAGGGGCGAACTATCTGGGGACAAATGGTCCTCTAACTTGAGCTTGAAGCTTCATTAAGTATCACCCTGTAAACAGGCAGGTTCCAAGGCCTAATGCAAACATTTGAGTAAACAGCCCCAGGCACTGCCCCAGGCTAAAATCATCCTTACAAATACACAGCCCTTCCCACAAACATCTCTCTCAGTACGACTCAAGATCATCCTAAAGACTGCAGAACCACCCAACATCTTCTCAGCCACAGTTCAAGATATATCACAATAGGGGCATCATGGCAGTTGGGGGGCAGTGCAGCTATTGTCATACAGGGATGATGTCAGGGGCAGGCACGGATCCGTGGGGCGCCCCTGGTGCACGCGCCCCCCTTTCGGCCAACAAATCTGTAAAATCGACCGCGAAATTCTGAAATTTGGAGCAAATCATTGAAATTCACCACAAATTTCAATGTTTCTATCACAGTGCGCACCCTCTTTACCGGAATCCTGGATCGGCCCCTTAGGGGCTTGGATGACACTGAGAGTGGGCAGATATGGAGGGGGATGGGAAGGGTCCAGGTGAAGATGCCTAGGACAAAAATCTGGGAGGGGGATAGTCCTGATACTTGGTCTACAACATCTTTATTTTATAACATCTTTTTTTGCAGATATAACCATACCCTGGCCTACACCTGCAACTGGCCAGACCAGTTAATTCATCATTTTCCCAATGTGTACAGTGGCCACAATGACCTGGTCTCAGTCATTGTCAGAATCGATGAAATATTCATGGCCGGATACTGGAGAAACAAAAGGTAGCCCATTTCGTCTTTTATATCCTATGGGTTCGTGATTAATTAATATTCATGGAGCTAAATAATAGAAATTGAACAGCGGTATTGCATTCTTGTCCTGATGGTGCCAAACACGAGACTTGTATCCAACCCCTAAAGGATATGATTATATTTCATATTCACTTCCAAAATGATTAACAGTGTGGTACATAACCCCACAACATCCGTCTGATTATGGCAGACTTTGACCTACTTCCCATTACAGAAATCTGACAAACAATATGGCCACCGATCGGCCATATTGAAAACTTGATTTTCTTTGTGATAGCATTATATCAGATTCAAATGGCAACAACTTTAGTGCAAACCCCTAGATCGATTTGCATCTTTCAACCAATGATTGCGACAAGTTTTGACTTCTATACCAATGTAGCCGACAAACAATATGGCTGCCAGTCGGCCATATTGAAAATAGGATTTTTCTTGAAATAGCAGTACATCAGGTTCAAGTGATGACTGCAACAAACCTTGACAAATAATTGCTATGGGTTTACACTTCTAGACAAAAATGTTGCTGATTGATGTTATCCCTATACTGCCAGCATTATTCTCTGGATGCTCTGTTGGCAGAAGTTTGTTGTTTATGCACCACATCCTGCATTAGTGAAGGGAATTGATCGACACGCAATTCATTAGCAAAGATCCATACAACACAACACCAGAAAAATATTGTTTTTTCTGAAGAAGGAGCAGAAACAAAAGAACATGCAAGTCTCCTTTCAAGACCTGTTGTCTTGCTGATGAAATATTCAAGGACTGTCCACAGTGGAAATTGAACAATCTTGTGGTTTCTTGACTTAATGTTAATTGATATTGAAGAACTGAAGAGCCATTTTAGCAGCCATTAAGAATAGGTAACTCTCGGAAATAGTAAGAGAGAATTTATATTTGGTTGCTGCATGTCCTGTCAGTGTGTTAAGGTGCCGCTCCATGTGACAGTTTTCTATCAAAAGTCTGCTGTCAGATAGTCAATTTATTGCTGTCAGACAGCAATAATTGCTGTCATACAGTCAGTAGCTGAACAACATCCACGGACAGTTACTATCTGACAGCGAACCTTCGACAGAAAACTGTCACGTGGAGCTGGGCCTTAGACCAACCTCAACAACACATGAAGAATGGGTGAACTTGATGGCGAACACACAACCTTAGAGGTATAATTTCCACCTTGCTTTGTTTTACATGGCTTCTAACCTTTTTGGGTATGGAGTCCACTAGCCACGCTACAGGCTTCTGTCCACTTGTGTGGGTCCCAATTTACTTGCCCTGGCACAGATACTCAGGAACAAGGGACCACGCCTTTTCGTCTCATCCGACAGACCCCAGCTGGTTCACATAAGTTTCTTGTACATGTCCTGGCCACGGGATCGAACCCATGCATGACCACCAGGCCATGGCCAAATCTAAATCCAATCAAAACCTGATTGTATGTCTGTGGCATTTCACTGGCTACGATTTTGCACAAACATTGCAAGCTTTTCAGAAAGGTGTCAGAAACTTAGCAGCCACTGTGGTTACCCAATTCCTATCAACAGCACCCAGAGTGTTAGCTCCAGGTGACGAACGCACTTTCTATGGCGAACACAAGGAGAGTATCTAATGAAAATATTTTCACAAAAATCCAATAAGGGGCCATAAGCCAGTTGCAATGTGAATTATTAATGGCTAGCATAAAGGATTCTTGATACTACTAAATACATTGGTCAAGGAAATTAATGGACCTATTGATTTTAACACTTTGATGTCTGCAACATGTTGATAAAGGAGATGGTACCACGTACAACTAGACATACAGTGATTGCGAGCAATCACTAATTATACCCCCGCTGTGGCACCATAACGGCCCTCGTGGCTAAGGTGAAAACTTGTTATNTGGATGAAACCAGAGCCGGGTGCACCCCCCCCCCCCCCCTTGGATCTGCGCCTGCTTTCCTCAACTCCTAGATCAGCCACAAGCATAGAAACCCTAGCCACTTCAACCTCCCATAGCAGAGCTTTGGTCTCACTCCTCTTCATTCAGGTAAAAACCCCTGCTGTGGGAGGATGAGCCACTTCAACACCATGACAGTTCGAAACCCATAGTATATGACCCCACAGATCTTCCAAACATTCTGAAAAAGAAGCGCTCCGTACATCACCTCTCCAACTCCACTAAACATCAAATTTAATTAGTCTGCAGTGTTTTATGGCCCCCAAAAGCAAACAGCCTATTTTCGGATGCTCAATTCCATCGGAATTCTCTCCTCAACCTGTATTCTAAAATCAATTCCACGTGATGAATTAATCCTCTGTGAAATCATCACGGAATCCCGGTGGAAAAGTTCCATGAAATAATTACTGGGGCAGGCACGTTAAATCTTCAGCGAGTTAAGAACTTGGAAGTCAAGGTGATTCAGGGGAAGGATGGTAAACAAAAAATGAGAATGCACTGACATGAGAAAGTTTTATGCACTGACATGGGATTTTAGAGAAAGTCATGTTGATGCACTGACATCGGATTTTAGAGAAAGTCATGTTGATGCACTGACATGGGATTTTAGAGAAACTTCATGCATTCACATGAGATTTTAGAGAAGGTTTTATGCATTGACATGGGATTTTAGTTGACATGGGATTTTAGAGAAAGTTTATCATTGACATGGAATTTTAGACAAGGTTTTATGCACTGATGTGGGATTTTCAACAAACTCTATGCACTGACACAGGATTTTCAAGAAAGTTTAAGCATTGACATGGGATTTCCAAGAAAGTGTATGTTTCATATGGGATTTTTGAGAAAGTCTATGCACTGACATGGGATTTTCAACAAAGTTCATGCACTGACATGGGATTTACAAGAAGGTTTATGCACTGACATTGGACTTTCAAGGAAGTCTATTTACTGGATTTTCAAGGAAGTCTATGCACTGACAATGACATGGGATTTTCAAGAAAGTTTATGCACAGACATGGGAATTTCAAGAAAGTCTATGCACTGACATGGGATTTTCAAGAAAGTTGCACCCTCCATGGAAAGACTGGTGTCACCTCTTACTGTCACGGCCTTCACAAGTTTTCAACTCTCACTGGTCCAACTTCACTAAATATGCCATGAGATAGGCAAGGTCTCCCGCTATATTCTTATTATCACAGCGTCTTCCAATTAAATCTCATCTTGGTTTTACAAAAGGAATTCATCAGACACATCATTTCTTGATTAAATCAATCATCAAAATGACAATTGTCATCTTCAGGGAGGAAAATTCAACCACAAAGTTCAAAGGTACATCTAAAAGATGAGTCAATGATAAATTCATGTCACTTCAACTAGGTACAACATTATGTGAAGATTACACAAGAGAGAGGGAATTAATGTACAGGACAGCACAGTCGTTTTGCATGGAACAGACTTTTGTCATTGTCTCATTAATTTCTGTTCCACATGAATTTCGACCAATACAAGCTGAATTCATCAGACAACATTGAAATGAACCTCTGCACGATAATTTCGTCTAGACATCTCTAACATGCAAACAGTATGACAAGATTATCTTAATTGCTGTCGTCCTTCACCAGTTTCAAGGGCAGACAGATTGTGTACACGTTCGTCAACGTTAATCAGAATTAATCTAATAATGATACAGAGATTTATTTGACAGATTTGCATAAATTGGTGAAGTGTTTCTTTTCCTGGGTCTCCTTACGAGAGGTCAGGGGTCAAGAAAATCTCATCTGCAGTTCTCACATCAAATTTCAACTATGGCCTCAAGTCCAGGCAACAACCACACCAACTTCAAAACAATAGCATGCAGCCCAGGTACCATTTTTACAGCAAAGTTCGGACAAACATTACGAACCATACACGGATTTCTGAGTGTCCATTTTGTCTGTGCCTAAAGAGGACAAAGCAGATTCGGACAAACAACATGGAATTGACCGGGCTGACGTTATTCGCAGGGGCGGATCCAGAATCATGGGAAAGAGGGGGCACAGCCAGCGCACATCGAGGAAAACCTCGGTCAAATTTTAACATCTTTTCAAAATTTCCCGGTCAATATTTAAAGACTTTCCACAAAATAGAGGGGCACGGGCCGGGTGTCCCTTGGATCCGCGCCCGATTCGGGCGGCTCACTATTTTTCTACATTTGACATTATGGGACATGGCGAAGGGGGCATCAGACAATTCAAAAGCTTTTTCAAACTTAGAAGTCTCAAAGGTTTACAAACCTTTCGGTTACTTATGAATATCAAATCGAATCCAGACACTATATGAAAAGGTTTTTAAGAGTTTAGACAATAGAACCAATCTCTGAATATCAAATTGAATCCAGACACTATATGAAACGGTTTTTAGAAGCTTAGACAATAGAACCAATCTCTGAGGATGGATACCTGGAAACCTGCTTTGACAGATCAGGTAATATGTCACCCCTGTCTGATGTCATCTCCGACGATGAATTACGGAAATATAAAAGCACGTTTGAAATGATTTGATGGATCGCTTTGGTGAGAAGTGTAATTATTCTATTGGGATTGTGGGTCTGTCTGCATACAAATCAAACTTCCCTTTGTAGGTCCATAAAGCAAGAGTTGCAGCATCACTCTAAAATGACCCAGCCCTCTCCAAACGTTTATTTGGATTGGCATCAGGGCCGGATCCAGGGTTGACAGAAAGGGGGCGTAGCTCAACGGAGGTGGTGAGCACTGAAAGCGTCAAGCCCAAACCGGGGGGGGGGGGGGGGNGTCTGGGGCCCTCCCCCTGAAAAAATAGACAATTTGACTACTTTTAGATGCATTTGCCTGGCATCTGAGAGCAAAATACTCAAATCTTTTATGTGATTAAATTTTTCTTGCTAAAAAAATCATTGCTCTGCCAAAAATGGGGAGGGGTACGCCCCCACGCCGCCCCCTGGATCTGACCCTGGGCATGGCTGAAAGTGAAACTCCATGTATCTTTGTGAAGGTCATCATTTTTGAGGCTATCAGGGAGTCCTGATACTCTGTGTGGTGGTCACCTTACCCATCATGGAAGAGTAAGCCGTGATGCCTTTCACCTTTCACCTTGCAAGGGCAAGTAAAAGACCCCATCCAAGTGAGGAACAACTACATGAGTAGCTTGAGACGGCCTCTTCCATACTTATCAGGGCCAATAATGTTTTGGATTCGGCCTTGATGAAAAAATCCTATACAATGCAAAAAATAATGCATTCTCTTCATGTTTTTTTCAAAGCAATGGAAACTTAATAATAGGAAGACCATTTGAGAAGGTGAAATGGGAAAAAAATTTAAAATCATTGAACATGGCCCCGCCGATTCCTGATCTCAAGCCCTGAGTCATCACCCTCGGGGGAGGTATAATAGGATTTTTTCTGCAATATCAAAGTGATTATGCTCGGTGAGGTTTAATCTCACAAAAGGGTTTTGATCTTCCGCGATCCCTCATTCGTGATGGCTGACGGGTCATGAAAGGGGTTTTATGATAAAGAAGATCTTTAACTCCATGAACTGAAACCTCTTTAGGCCAATAATAAGTCAAATTTAAGGCTCAAGTCATCACGAGAATGTGACCCCATTTACAAATTTTGAGTAACAAAATAATGTATTTCCAATATTTTCTGTTTGATTTTTATGCTCTCAAGCCTGGTGCACAGATTCAAGTCTTCTGTGATATGCAAAACTATCAACCAGTAAACTGCTGATTTTTTTCTCTCAACATTTTGTCTTATTGCATAATCTGGGTTCAGAGTTCAATAGTTAAACAGCAACAATTGTCCATTTCATCTTTGTATTGCATAATTGAATTGCAAAAATACATAAAAAAGATATAATTATACTTTGATCTCAAAGAGTCACTGACAATCTTCAATGACGTACATGTACGTCATACACAATAGAAACAACGGGGCAGGTGACGGACATATCCGTCCTATCAAAAATAGATAAATCTATTTTTGGTCCTATGCAATAGGATAAAACTTATGGGATCTGCCCATTCTATGCAATGGGGAAAAGCAAAGACAGAACAGATATGTCCATCATATCTTATGCAGTTCTCCTGATCATCTTGATGTTGCGAAAAAAACACAAATTCATTTAATCTACTTAGAAAGCCACTTAAAATGAATGCTTTAAAATCACGATGAAATGCATTTCATCAATTCCGGGCGGCACTGAAGACGTCAGTCCAAATCTACTGGCGTCACTTGCCTGGCGTACATTCTTCAAAATTCACCTCCATCTTGGAATAACACGCCACATATTGCCCATCGATCTTGTTAAAGATGTGACGTATCAATACTTCAACAGCTATTGAATAATTCACATGATAACGCATATTGTTTGACACTAACCCAAGGGAGGATTTAAATCTCGTAAATCTTAGCTAATACGCGACGTAGCATATCCTATGGCACCAGACAGATATTTTAGACAGTATTGACAGTGTTGTGGCAGTTAGCATGAGGGCCAGGTGGAAGGCCAAGGGCAAATTCAATATTCAATGCCAGACTCGTTGAGCAATAAACAAGCAAAGATGATTATATTTTGCACACAGCTTTTTCGATCTGAACATGTCAGTAAGACACGCAGAAACTTGGGGGTGCTAGTTACTCCAGGCATGGATCCTAGGGGCCACTCCCGGCTCGTGCTCCCTCTATGCAAGAAACAAAAGTGGAAAATAAGAAGTGGGAAATTTTGGAATTTTGCACAAATTTCTCAAAACGGGAAAAAAATTTCTCCCAATTTGAGAAATTGAAAAATTCTTGCAAAATTCCAAAATTTCCCACTTCTTATATTCCACTTTTATTTCTTACTAATTCTTAATGGTTTTCAAATGACTTCCAGGACATCAACACCTAATCCTTGACGGAGGGCAAAAGTCTCCAATACCCCTGTTCTCAGCAGTCATAAACTGTCTGAGAAATTACCACTAATATCTAGAAGATTTGCAACAAGTGAAACCAAAATTTGGCCAATTTTCCTCTTCTAACATGCATGGTGTCCAATGTCATCATGTTTTCCACTTTGGTCCGTTTCACATTAAGTTGACTACAATCTGCTAGTGAATCCATACGTATACCTGCTTTATTACCAAGTGCATTCATATTTTTAGCTAATCTGAAGATATCATGTCTCTGGCTGCAAGGAAGAAGCCATAAATTTCTTTGAAAATTAAGATCATCGTTCTGCGTCATTAGCCTTATTAGCATAATGAAACTAATTAAGAACTCGTTAGAGCGATGAGAAAATGATACAACGATGGGATGGAACAGCCAAACAGCAAATAGCACACAGAGCTATTTGTATCCTCATGGGTTTTACTTCAAAATCTTATAAGGTTGAAGGGTGAGAAGAACTGTTACCGGTACTTAGGTTGGCCAGTCTATGACCCAGTTTTCAGTAACCCCTATTTCACTGGCAGTGTAGGCTGCAAATCTGCAGAATTTTTGGAAATATCATGGGATGGATGCTCATTGATAGTTGGCATTTAAAAATAGTGTAATGAAACTATGAACTTAGATAGCTGAGGCGAAATGGGAAGTAGGCGATATGAGTATTGGTGAAATGGGAAGTTGGCGAAATAGGTTTAGGCGAAATGAGTTTAGGCAAAATAGGAGTAGGTAAAGTGGGAGTACACCTTGAGGGGACATGATGAAAATGTGAAGGATTGTAATGTACACCCGCACTTGTATTTAAACTTCTGTAAACCGGGGCTAATAATGCAATTTGCCTCAGCCCCGGATATGTATTTTCTTTGTATTACTATTTGAAATGGAGAATAAAATATGTCTATCTGTGTGAAGGAGTGTGCAAATATACAATAGTTGAAATATACAATCTTCACAAACACACCCAAAGCAATTTCATTGCTGTCCACACAGAACATTTCTGGTCAATCTGATGTCCTATCAACAGCAACACATCATGAACTCCTCATTCTCATTCTGACCTTGCCTTGACACCACACAGGTCCAAGGGTAAGAAAGAAAGGCAAAGAATAGACCAACTTTCTTTTGATTTGTCCCTCAGGACTCGCTAAAGAGAAAACAAATTCCCTTGAACTTGTAACTTTCTCTGTTTCAAAACCTCATCAGGTTCATAAATCTCCCGACCATGTTCTTTGTCATCTGTGGTCACAAAGGCCGATAGAACTTTGAGGGGTCATTGATAGTATCATCATGGACAGCAAAATAAGCTCATCATGGTGGGTGGACTTTGATACCCTCCTATACTTTTTGGAAACGACATTGGTATGGGGTGACCCTCTTCACGCTCTGCTAGCTAGTTTTTCCTAAATAATCTGGTATTCGTTCCAAACTCATTTGAAATTCCACTGTGAGTGATGTTCCGTCAAACTTGACACTTTTACTAATAATCTCCCAAGCCATGGTGTGCTGAACAAATTACAGTTCTCATTGAAACAATCTGTCGAGTTATTAGAAAACTTCAACGTCAAAGACAGACCCGCCTAGTATTGACAGTCGAGGGACCATCTCAGCAGCAGAACAGAGGAAAAGTCTTTGGATAAGCAGAATAATCAGCATCCATAGCATGAGCCCCACTTACAGTACAGAATTTTTGCCACCATGCTCGGTCCGGACCAAGCATAGTATGGTACAATTTTGCCAAATGTAACAGGTCCAGCCAGCTTGTCCCATCTTCGATAATCGAAGGCCGATCTGCTTTTCACTGCGTTACATCGCACATCACCCTTCGAGAAATAGACCAGTCGGCGGCGTATCTTGGCACCATGGCAACTTTACCGGTCGACCAATCATATGACACTTTATATCGGGTCTTCAGCTACAACTCTTTGTACCACGATTCAAATTTTACAACACCGATTCTGATTGGCCTCTTCTTCCTGAGGCGGCAGATACGCCATGGACCGGTCAATTTCTCGAAGGGTGATGTGCGGTGTAACGTAGTGGTGAGCAGATCAGCCTCCGATCATCGAAGATGGCTTGTCCCAGTACCAAATGGCAGTGTAAAGGGCTTGTCTCGCCTGAATTTCAAAGTGGGGTCCTTCTGGGTCGAACTCGGCATGCTTCAATTGGGTGAGTGTAAAAAGGGCTTAGTCTCACTGTAGGGCTACAGGGCAGTTAGCTCAAATGTTTGATTTGCAAGTGCACCCTAGTGGATTAGGCCTATTCATGGTTTCCAGGACGTAACTTCAGCTGAATGGGTGAATGTCGTCCAGTCCTGATCCTACACACTAATTCCTAGCCCAAGCTCCTAACCCTAACCCTAACCCTGACCCTCAACCCTTGTCACTGACCCCTCCCCTAATCTTAAAACGTAGTCCTGACCCTAACCGACAACGCTAACCACCCTAACTCCGTAACCTGGGTACACTGGTTTAGACGACATTAACAGTTTGTGCGTAACTTCATCAATCTCTCTGCCATCGCTNAGTTGCTGACGTAAGCAATGCACCCAAATACAAGGAACAGAAGAGGATGCACTGTAAAATGGCACCCCCCTCCCCACCCCACACACAGACCAACGGCTGCACCAATGACACATCTCGCTATCATCAGGTTCTAGGGAATTCATGATCTATGATAAGGTCCCGGTTGATCAGGAGAATTGTGTCCTATCTAGGCCAGCATTTAAATGATAGTCATCCACAGGAATATTAAGTCCCGACTACAGCCATTATGGTTCAACTCACGTAAATGACGCTAAATTTAATCATTGGTACAGCACCAGAGGTGACGGTTGAGAAAGGTACATTGGTGAGTCTTGTACTTTGATGTTGAAAGTGAAATTGAGAAAATGTGTTAAATTGTATGACTATCAGTCTGCATTTGCTTCCTGCAACGATAGTTTATCCAAATTGGCCAGTCAGTTTGATTTTATGAAGGCTGGGGATCATAGAGGGCAGCGCACTGGACGCCTTTTGTGGTGGAAACTGTGACCCGGCACAACAAAATGAGTCAGAATGCGCACAGAAGAAGAACGAAGATGACACCAGACAACAGTTACAGAAATCAACAAAGTCAAATTTCACAATGGACAGACAATCCTGAAATCAACAAACCGTTGGTGTCACCTTGGACATGTTGGGTCGTCTTCTGTGCGCATTCCGACTCATTTTGCTGTGGCCGGTCACAATTGATCAGGACCGGGATGTCACTTTCATTTCAATAGTTTTAAGCACTATCGACACCTATTGTGGCAGCGGGCTGTGGTCCTCATTGGCCTTGGTTACATGCCGAACACTATTCTTCCAACTAGGGAGCAATGGGGAACTTTTCTGCCGTCGGTGGCCGTAAGAGGCCGCCTGTTACCGGTCCTAGAACGTCGCAAAATTTGGCGTCAAGTGCGTGAGCCACAGCGGCCATGTCATTATGGACGACGTTGTGGAATGCATTTCTGCCCTGTGACGTCAAATTTCATGACGTTCTGGGACCGGTAACTCGTAGCAGCCTCTGACGGCTCCAAAGTTCCTCATTGTTCCAACTGACATTCCAGCACACAGAGACCAAAGAGAAAGAATTGTCTCTAGACAACTCCTCACATGGAGCTTGGAAACTGATGTAGAGACTCACAGAGAAAGAAGTCCGACACAAGGCTCTTGAAGTCGAACCAGAAAACCATGTCTGCCCATCTGTATCTAATCCCTCTCCCGAGAAAACCGATGATGTGTGTGATTGTCAATAGGATACATATACGGTGTCAAAAGACCAGTTAGCTGTACTAACTCACGGATTTTTACGACCGCTGATGGCTCTTGGGGGAGGTATAAACATCCTGTAGTAGGGGAAAATACAATACGGCCAAACCAGGAACTGACAATGGGACATTAACATCATCTTTTTAAGACAGACCATCATAGCCACATATAACTTATTCATAACCATCGGACTGTACTATGCAGCAAGTGCAGGGGTGTAAATGGCATCCTGTAGACATCATTTGTCCACACCTCTTCAACCATTTTGGCATTTCGTCAGTCTCTGGTCATCAAATGCTTTTCAGCTGCCAAAAGATGTGCTTTTTTCCAAGCTGCAGGCATTTTTGGTGTCACGACGTACTATCTTTTTGCAATTTTTCAGACATTACCACTCTCTCAATGTCCTCTCGTTCAGCGTAATGATGCAACCTTTACAACCATACGCTGGTCTCTCTTGGTTTTTTGGCTGACTTAAGCTATAGAACTGTACCAGTATTTGTGTTGGTACTCTTGTGCTTCAAACGCATTTGTCTATGATGACCAACCAGTACTTCCTGAATAGGTTGGTATAAAGTGCAGGTTGCAGGTTCAGGTGCGTGTCCAGAGGGGGTCCAGACACCCCTGCTCGCACAGGTCATAGATTTTTTTTACCCGTATCACTTCAAGTGAGCATAAATGACAGGGCGAGGGGCAGGTAGGTGAAGGGTCTTGCGGCTTCTCGAAACTTCGGATCCCTGCTGTAGTCCCCGCTATAGTTCTGTTATTAATAAGCCCATCAGGTATCCGTTGTTGGGTGTGGCCGATGCGACCAGGTCCACTCATTCAAGACATGTTCAAGGCTGAAAATGCTTGGAAATGGTGTGTTTGGTGTGCAAATTTTATGAAATTTCCTATGAGAAAGGGGACACCCCATCACGCTCCCCCTCCTCCTTCGATCCCCGGGACCCCTTCTGCTCGAAATCCTGGACACTATTATTGCAAATAATATTGCCTCAGGTCGACCTGCAACCTGCATTTTATACTGGCCCCTATCCTTTCACTTGTTTTAGGCATAGAGAAGCCACTTTCTACTGCAGGGTCTATCACACAAGGAATTTTCAGTTGGGGTGCCTGGCCCTCGTAGTTTCCATTTTTTCTCATAGGTTTGCATACTGGACATCACCATCATCCCTCAAGGATATATAAGTAAATCATTACTGTCTGACAGCTTTGTGTGGAAGACATCCAAGTAGAGCCTTGCCTGTAGACAAATGGACACAACAGCATGTATTTGACAAGAATGATGACCATGCCCCAAAGCAAGACTTCCATGTCCTAAGCTTTGTCTGTGAACAACCTCTCTTCCCAATGACACTTGCATTCTCTTGTAGCAGGTGGTTATGACACAAGTAATGTTGACCATGGTATTGGGCTCCAAGGATAGCCACAGGCTTGGTGGGGAATGGATACCTGAGCATGTTATGGCCTTCACAGCCACATCAAAGTGATATTTTACTGGTTGGAAGGTCGCTTTGGCTTTGACTCTATTGCAGTAGCTGGCTGTGATAGATGGATGACTTTGGCATGAATATTGCTTGAATCCTGGCAGAGCTGTAGGGAGCCTTGGTGGTCCAGCGACTCTATTGCAGTAGATGGATGTGATGGATGGATGACTTTGGCATGAATATTGCTTGAATCCTCGCAGAGCTGTAAGGAGTCATGGTGGTCCATCCAGTGGTTTGGATGTCCGACTAGTGATCAGGAGGTACAGATTCCAATCCCGCCATCCACGTGCAACTTTGGGAAAATCTCTTTGCCTGTCCACTCAAATCCTGGTAGAGCTGTAAGGAGCGATGGTGGTCCAGTGGTTCAGGTGCCCGACCAGTGAACAGGAGGTCCAGATTCAAATCTCGCCATCTGTGCGACTTTGGGAAAATCGCTTTGCCTTTATACGCTCACCTCACACAGGTGAAGAGCCTAGTGGTTATCACTTCCACATAGCAAGCGACAGGTCCTGGGTTCGAATCCAATCTGGGAAAGGAATTAATCATCCCTGGCTCGGCATCCATCACTTGGGACTTGTGGCGCCTTGTTCCTTGTACCTTTGCAAGGGCAAGTAAAAGACCCCATCCGAGTGAGGAACATGAGTACCTTGAGATGGCCTCTACCGTATTTACCAGGGCCAATAATGTCCCAATGGAAAATTCTAATACATATGTATACAGTGGAACAGTCTCCCTTAACGGACACCTCTGCCAGGAGGACACCTCTCTAATCAGGACACCAATGTTCAGTCCCAAACTGGTCATTTCTATTCATTTCAACCTCTGTAATCAGGACACCTCTCAATTAAGGACAGCATTTGTCAGTCCCGAAGGTGTCCTTAATAGAGACGTTCCACTGTACTACGCTTAGATTCATAGTGGGTTAAAATGCTCACAAACGTTCCGTCACAGCTCCCTTCAAGGATACTTTGTAAGAATTCACACTTAGTCATCCTACTGTTCTTCAGGCAGTCAAAGAATCACGAGGGATCATTCTCGTTTCCCGCCACTGCATTTCGCCACATCTCTGACAGACGAGATGAGAGCTCTCTACAATCACAGAGGACCAATTGTGCGAATTTCTTCGTATTCGGATAATTGGCGTTATGAGGTTGAAGCGGAGCAAGTTATCCTCTAGACCAATCAGGTGGCGGGAAAATCGCGTTAGCGTGCTGTCGTGAATTGCCATTGATGAATGAAGGGGTTGTTGTACGACTTGGATTAACCAATTGGTTCTCTGCTAATCGTCAGTGTGCAGGCCTTCTATTAGCCGTAGGAGCAAACTTACGGTGATTAACACGTTCACAAAGATACATATACAATGCAATGTTACTATCAGCCCTAGCCGAGTGGTTCATGTTCTCTTAGCAAGCAGCAAGTCGAATCCAGCCTGGCCCAGGTTCCAACCCAGCCTGCATCATGGGATATAAAACAATCCCCAGCTCTTCACATCCGTTCCACGGGACAGTAAGCCGGGGTGCCATCTACCACCTTGTTCCTTTGCAAGGGCAAGTAAAAGATCCCATCCAAGTGAGGAACATGAGTAGCTTGTGATGGCCTCCGCCGTACTTACCAGGGCCAATAATGCTTTGGCTTCGGCCCTGATGGAAAGATGTATTTATAATACGTTACGACCAAAATACCCATCCATGACAGGTCCAGGCCCTGAGGAACCGAATAGACTTTACCACCTCCACAACAGATGGAAGTGTGTTATGTCATCAGCACGTCAACGAAGGCCAAGGGGTCTGAACTAAATACATTGTTTTTGTATTTCTATCTTTCCATCAGGGCCAGCTCAAGCTATTCCTCACTTGGGTCTTTTACTTGCCCTTGCAAAGGCACAAGGTACAAGGCACCACGGCTTACTGTCCCATGTGAGGGACATGAAGAGTCAGGGGTGATATCCCATATCGCCTGGACCTGATACCCAGGACCTGCCCCTTGCTGAGCAGAACCACTTGGCTTCAGGACTGTCAAGTGAACAACTGTAGAAAATGTTGATTTAAAATTGATTTTAAGACCTTGTATTTTGTGGTGGACGTGTTGTTTACATTCAAATGGCAAGAGCCAGTTCCTGGGCTTAAATAAATTGACAATCCGTTTCATTTCAGCCACATATCAATGTCTTTCTAATCCACAAAAATTCCATTAAGGACGAAAGATATCCACGTCACCTCATTACTCATTCCTTACATGGCCATCATCGGGTCATTTTCAAACAATAATGAAGAACAGAGATTTTCTTATATCGTCTCTTGGGTCATTTAGACATTGGTAAAGGCTAATAAATTCCTTGGTCACGAGTTGATAATTTCATTGTCCGTAATATCCGTGACACTGCGAGCTTATTATCAGATCTAGTCTCACAGAATACCAATACAGAAATGATTCATTCTGGCTTTAATCGTCTGAGGCGAGGTTTTTGTTTCGCTATCATCTTTGTGTGAATTATTTAGTGAGATCATAAAATCCACAGCTTATCTGTTTCAAGAAGAAGCTGTTTGAAGGAAATGGTTTGAAATTTGAGGCGTGGCGTAATGGCTGATGTGGAAACAAGGAGAATGGATCAAGAAAAGTCAATATGAAAACATTTAGCAGTTTCTCTCATTCTTTGCTCCACTGACTGAAGACTGAAATGAGCTGTGACATAAACATTTTGATTTCTATCTGGATTTTTATGCAATTTGAGGTGCGACCCCAAGTAACTAATACTTTTCAAAACCTGGGAACCCCTAGATTATGGAGGGTTACAAAACCCACTACTAGTATCTCCATTGACAGGCCAAATACAGTCCCCCTCGTTGCGAACCCTTCGGGGGTCCAAGGGTTAAGTTTGTACTAATGCGGAGTTCGCAATAGCGAGGACGTTAGGTTCGTAATATATGGGAGTCCGTAAAATCGAGGTTCATAAGAGCGAGGGTGCATCTCTACACTGTGATAGACCTTTCCAAGTTTCTTCATTCCGTTGTGAACCAGCCGATGCAGGATTTGCAGACAGACTGATGTGAAAATTTGATCGACAGCAAAAATTGATCTATACCAAGAGATGAGGCAGGCATATGGAAAAGAAAGATGTTACAAAGACGTTGTAGCCAAAATCCTGGGGTAGTTGTTGGCATGCAGCAAAGCAGCTGTTCGGATAAACTTGCGATCATCCTGATGACTAGAGATCAGGTGCAGATCAAGAGGGGGCGCGCCGGGCGCTCACCCCTTTTAGCCACGAAGTCTGTAAAATCAACCGTAAAATTCTGCAATTTGGTGTAGATTTCAATGTTCTTACGACAGGGTGCCCCCTCTTTTCCCAAATCTTGGATCCACCCCTGGAGATTATGACTTAACAACATCAAATATCTTCTTTTGCAGATTTAGCTGCATGCAGGTATACCTTTTTTCAAACAAGACCCATCAGTGAAAGAATCTGATATCACAACCACTCTGACTGTCATATGACAATAATCACACGACGAGCGAAGGGATTTCCAACAACTCGGTAAATAAATGCGTTGCTCACCACTGACCAGAGGGAATCGAAAAAGTATCAGATTTCTGATGTGTTTATCATCTTTGGAGACTTTGTCAGTGATTCACTCATGATGCTCATCGAATAATCATCTGAATCATTACCTAATCAACAGTCGAGTTCGCCACCTTGAGACAGACACGAAATTAACTCGAGATGGATACAAACTTTGGACCTAGAAGCTTCAGTTTACTAGTTACTGGACGAGGGTGCGTTGGTCAGGGACAGTCTTAGTTGGTTCAAGAAGTTGGTCTGTATGTGGAGTAGACCCAAGCATATACAACAAATTGAACTGACTGAGGACTTGCACGTCTTGTCAGGAACAATAAAGAAGGTTAAAAGCAGTCAGTCAAAAGAAAACGCCCATGCTGTTAACCAGACCGGGTCATTCTCACTGTCCCACAATTTTTAGATCACAGTAAAATCGGTATCAAGTATTGTAATAGATTTTTCTGTCAAGGCTGAAGCCAAAGCATTATTGGCCCTGGTAAGTATTGAAGAGGCCATCTCAAGCTACTTATGCTCCTAACTTGAATGAATGGCAGAACTAAAAGAAGGCCAAAGAACAGAAGATAGTAAACATAAAGTCGTCTCCGAATTTCACAAATTTTCGACCCCAATCGGGGTCTTCCTCAGGAACTTTCTAGTAGAGATCCCAGAAGTGATGAATGAACTGGAAATTCCAAAGAATAGAAGAATATTGTGGACTTAACTGAATGATAGTTGATACTAGTAATCGTTGACTAGCTCCAGTCCAACAGATTGCTGAAGTGACTCACCAGATGTAAGAGAATTTGATCCTTAGCACTATTACGTGTAAATCTGATGGAATTTATGCCCTTGGTGCAGATGTAATGATCGCAATTTACGATATTAACACAATCTTTCTCACTTACTGGAGTTGGTCATTACCAATTTGGGTGATTTGCAGTGAGCTCTGTCGATTTGTCTCACCGGGTTGCTCATCACTCTTGTTGATTTCAAGTGATCTCTATGAGTCTTCCCATTGGAATTGGTCATCTCGATACGGGAATTGATCATCTCGATACGGTCAGCCTCCACGATGACAATTGATGAGTTACTCCTGGTTAACCAGAGTTCACACCTTGGTCAGTGTGTGGTCAGTCATGATGATTTAATTTTGCTATCGGTGGGCTACAGGCTAAGCGACCGTCTCAAAATTGTTTTGATGCCAAAAAAGATGAAGTGACTTCATCTGGGGGGAGGGGGGTTCTCGATCTGGGGAAGCCCACTTCATCTTTTTTTTGAAAAAATTGGCATCACTCTTTTTTACAGGAGAATGACTTCTTTATATGCAGTCTTCAGAAAGGAACAAGGTTCTGGCTACATGGGCCTACTGTGGACTGTATGAGTCAGAGCTATAAACTTCCCACTTGGGATGAAGCCAATGTCAAGTGCCCACTTCATCTTTTCAAGGGGGAGGGGATCAGGGAAAAGATGAAGTCTCTTCGTCTTTTTTGGCACCAATGTAATTTTGAGACGGCCCTAACCCATGTTTGGCTGCTACATCTAGCGGCCAACAGAAGAACTAAATACTTCCAAGGAAGGAAGCCAAGTTTATTTGAAACATCAAAGTATATAATCCGATTTTGCTTTGGTTTTGTGTGGAAAATTAACCATTCAACAACTGTGGATTAGCCTTGTTGATACAAGTCAGGTCAGCATCAATATCATCAATAATTTAGACCAATACTGTCAAGATCTGAATTCTCATCATTCAGCTGTGATATCGGAATCAACTTGTCACCTCACATACGTCAAATATGATCAAAATAGCTGTGAACTCCGATCCAATTTGATTTAATCTCATACTCAGACAGAAGCACTTTCCACTGGATCTGTCTGGCCAGAGCCAACAACATGTTAAACATCAGCAAAAGGTGCTAAGTTGAATGCCATGGAACAAAATTTGAGCTGGCCAAGGGGATTTTACTATGGTGTCTGAGTTGTAAGCGTATATCACTTCAGTTACGAACATTTATGGCAAGATTTTGGGGCTACTCCACATACCAACATAGCTTTAGCTATCGTGCCATATTGAAGTGACCTCAATTTCCCAAAACGCAAGGGCTTGTGCAGAAGCAAATTAGGATTAGTTTCTTTTTTTGAGTTTGATTTGAGCATTTCTGGTCAAGAAACTTTAGAAAAGAAGCTTGTTTTTCAAAAGGAAGGCATAATACTGTACCCCCTCCCCTTGAGTCGGACTTTTCTGTAATCTTTACCAGAAGTTCCTGAGGAAGACCCTGGTTGGAGTTGAAAATTTGCAAGATTTGGAGACGACTTTATGTTTACCATCATTTTGTGTGTCATTTTTTGTGCTTCTATTTTGGATTCCCCCCCCCTTGAGAGACGGTCACCCGCGATCCTGAAATGACTAAAGTCTAATACTCTCCTGTGCTATGGTTTTCATTGGGGTGTGAAAAAGGAAGTGACAGCCCATGTTACCGTATCTTTTAACTTTTTCAAGAGAAGTTACCATTAGACTTAGTCATATTTTGGGCTCCCTTGTCACCATCGTTCAAGAGGGGGAATACATTACTTCTAAGATTATCCACGTAACAGAAAAGACATGAGAGACAATCACTGAGTCACCTACATGTGAAAAATGTTAATCTCAATCTGAGTTGCTGATGAAGAAAGCAGGGATATGGTTCCATTGCCATCAAGAAGAGACAGACGAAGAGAGTACCAGTGAGTATCACGCGAGCCGTCAATCTTTTTGGTGTTTTCTCTCTGTAAAGGGTAATTTTATGCAAGTTGGCAATTTCCACCACACAGAGATTTAGTGCTGAGAAAAATGGAAGTCATGTAATTCTGCCATTTTCTGAGTACCAACAACTAAAACCCTGCACAAAAACTGAACCAAAAGCGGGGACCGCAAGATATAATTTTCAGCTTGGCTCTCAGATTAGGTTTTGGCTCTTGGCTCTTAAATTAGGTTCTGGCTCTTGGCTCTCGGCTCTTAGATTAGGGTGTCCCTTCAGCCAGCAGCACACAAGGCAATATCGCAGGCGACCTTCCCGGAGCTTTGCAAGTCTGTTCTGCCATCCATTGCAAGGCGCTTGGCTACATAACAATGACCATTACACAAAATGACTAAAGGATTTGGATTCAGACTTTACAAGGATTACCCCATGAGCAAAACTGAGAACTGAGTCAAGCTAAGAAAATGCCTCCTACTGTAGTAATACCGTAGAAAACGGTCATAAAGGCATCATATACTTAATACTCCTATACTATCCCAAGGCAAGTTACTAGTAGCTGCAGATTACCCATGTGTTAGTACATCAGCTATATTTTCCCAACATAGAGACTTCGGAACAAAGACCTTAATTTTTTCTAAGCTAGGCAAACTTTTTTTATGATAACCCAGAAAAGACTGCTTGGAGGTAATTAGGGTGAATCATAACTGATAATCCCGGTAAAGTAGCCAGATGATGCGGTGAGCAAAGATGAGATACTGGTAAGTCCAAACCAGAAGGAACGGAGGACAATGGATGCTACTGTATTCTTTCGACCATGGTGTCAGATCACGTTCATGTGACTTGCAGAGCCACCTGAATCTTCAAGATCATTACTGCATCGGTCGCCGGCGATGGTCCTGCGTCGAAGTACAGTACAGGTCACAATTGACATCCTTACGGCTTCGCGTAAGTTACTCGTAAGTTACGAGTAACTTACGCGTAAGTCACGGCTTTGGTTTCGCGTAACTCACCGCGTAACTCGCCAAAATCGTGCAACTTGTCTCGTATCTCACTGTGTACTCACGGCGTAACTAGCGAAATTCGCGTAACTCACCTCGTAAGTTACGCGTAACATACAGTACGTTGCACAATTGACCTCCCAGAATCCGCGTACCTTCCTCGGACGTGGCGCGGAAGGTAACCTTCAGTTCATCGCGGATGGTACGGGTACGTCACGCGTCTCTGTTGCGTGACGTCGGGTGAATGACGTTACGTCTTCACTGCCTGCCTTCCATGACGCCGCGCCACATCCTAGGAAGATACGAGGATGGTACGAGAACGACGCTGCATGTGGTACACGGATGGTGCGCGGCGCGGAAGGGAGGTCAATTGTGCAACGTACTGTAGATCGTGAGTTGTTGCGTAAGTTACGAGTGACTTACGCGTAATTTACGCGAATTTAGGGATGTCAATTGTGACCTGTACTGCATGAACTAGGCTTTAATCAATCATTTATAGAGGGAGAATCAGATCGTGTGCCACAGTGATCAACTTCAGCCAAGTACCCGAAAGAAAGATGCATATCCAACTACTTTAAACTACAAGGGAGCTGGAATTAGATTTCACTATCATCCACAACATCATTACTCCCACTGTGAAGCTGACCACCAATTTTTATATTCCCATTGTCCAGGTTCAATATTTTCATATCTTACAAAATTAGCCATCCGACCATGAAATGGACAACGATGATGAGGCCTCTTCTTATGTTACGTATGGTTTTACATTCTATTTGCCGAACGTGAGGCTAGGGTAGCTAATATTTAGACGATCCGGTTGACCATTGAGTCACTCCCTTTCTTCTATTTACATTGTGTTTGCCACGTTCATTTCTTTGTGGGTTATCGGATGTGTGCATTTGGCCGACAGCGATCCCTAAATGAGATCGTTTCAGCCTCCTTTCTCAGGTGAATCAATGCATAATGCATGTGAAGTATTGTGGAATGTGTGTTTGTGATATGTCAACTTAGGATGGAATCAAGAAAGATGGGTATGTACCTGATATTTGGACAACCTTCAGGGACATGTCCACTTCTAAGCGTGGGTAAGAAAGCACCGACTGCCGAAAGGATTAAAAGGAGACTGCCACATTCTGACCATAATGAAACTATGATACAAAACAGCCAGTCTCGTCACTACAAGAACCATGTGTGGTTTTTGGAAGATTTCTCGTATCATTACCGGCGTCGTAACCCTGTTGGGTTTTTGCCGGAGGTATGGAATCCACGACAGGCTACAGTCCACCTGCGTGAGGTCTTTTACTTGCCCTGGCATAGATACTCAGGTACAATCGACCACGGCTTTTATCCCATCCGACGGACCCTCAATTAATATTTCTCAATTTGAACTCGCACTGACCCATTGTACAGTTGGTAGTCAAGCACGCTAACCACTCGACCACCGGGCTTAGATTTGGGATGTGTTAGGCCCTCAAGCCTAACGTCTGAACTTTAGGCTCAAACAACGTATGTCTACCTCCAACACAGAAGATCCGAATATCTGATTCGTGGTGCGGTCTGTGACATTTGGTGTTGTCTGGGATGGCGCTTTCTTATCTAATCTTGGCTCCGACTATCTTTGCTTTAAAGTACGCATCATATAAAGAGAGGGATTCTGATCAGATACGAGAGGTATTGTGAGTAACAGGTGACAGACCTCAAAGAGAACATGGGAAGAGTGTGGTAGATATAGGAGGTTAGGTGTATTTGTACAAGTCATCTCTGTCCGAAGGGGAGATGGTGCTTTGAACCCCTTGTAGCTATACTACTATATGGCACGGCTTAACCTGCCGGCCATGGAGGATTCCCTTTATGGTTAGTGCGTTTTCCTTAGAAGTTAATGTTGAGCACAATCACTACGTGGATGGGTGACCGGCACATACAAAACATTACGCCCTCAAACCTAACGTCCAGACTTTTGCCTTGATGGAAGAATGCCTGCCTTGCATGCAGGAGATCTAGGATCGATTACCGGGGCGGTCTGCGACAAGAGCAACCTTCAACTTCAGAGGTAAACGGCAGTCACCGTCACCACTTCACCTTCACAGCAACTCATATTTGAAACAATCTTGTCATCATCATCTGCACCTGGGAAATCACAAAGTTTTTTTCAACCTCAAACACCCTTCAAAAACTTCCAAAACAACCTATGTCAATTTCAATTAGACCTGTACCAACCAGGAACAGCCTTTGAATCAAAAACACTGCCCTTGACGGCGGTACTTGAAAACCTATTTTCCAGAGGGTTATAGAAGCGGAGCACTCTTAAAAACAATCCATATAATTGACTGTTCCAGAGCTATAGAGGGAAAACGTGTTCAACATCGCCATGAAGTACGCCATCCGACTCAACAGCACTCAAACCCTCGTTGAAATTTACAGCCCGATTTTCCGCGGGCCATCCATGGTTGACTAACCACTAGGATCTACTTAAGACTCATCCTGCATGCCCTCTCAGAGAGTGGATTCCAATCGCGACTTGTTTGATTTCTAGATTAGAAGAGACTGTTAGCTTCCGTGATAGATAATGGATAGGGTTGTATGCACCTTGGTTGAAGTAGCTTCAACATATTTGATGACCGTCTGGCTGGTGATTTATCATAAAATGGACCTTGTGGATAGAATATCATTAGATTGTTCTGTCGTGGGGAAAGTCACTTTCATGTGTTTTAACATCAAAAAGAAAGAAGGTAGTGGACGGAGGATAAGCCAGCAGCACACCAGGCGATATTGCAAGTGATTTAATCACCAGCTAATCACCAACTGCTTCAGTCATGAAGCTGCTATGGTGTAGTAGCTCAAATCTCAAGAAGCAGTCAGAAGGTCTCAGGATTGAGCCCGACTCCGGTAGGAAACGCTGGCTAAGTCTCTGCCTCAATGGCTATCCCACCAAGCTGTTGAAGAGCAACCTAGCTAATATATTAAGGACAAAGAAAGAAAGAAGGTAGTAAACAGAAGGTAGCCAGCAGCACACCAGGCGATATTGCAAGCGATCTGATCACCATCAGGCTTCGGTGACGATAAGATCGTTTGCAAAATCACTTGGTGTGCTGCTGGCTTAAGCCTCACTCATGGAGCTGCTGTGATATAGTGGCTCAAATCTCAGGAAGTGGATAGGAGGTCCATGGTTCAAACCCCAGTGTGAGACTCTGGCTAAAGTCTCTGCCTCACACGCCAAGTGGAAAGCACTGCCGTAGAAGCCACATGTCCTCCACATCATCATCAAATGTGGACAAAGAGCTACAGATCTTTGATCATTGCAAATTGACACCTGTCAAGAAACTCACATTTATAGTATCATAATTATCCAAGATAATGAGTTGTGACATCATCGTTATCAATTAGACACAGAGATGTTACATCTTCTCTTATTAAGACATCTGTTCCTGGTATTGACATTTAACTGACATCTCGAACTTCACCTGTCATGAGACATGTATAATACTTGCTGTGGTCCTGTCATTAACAGCTGGAGAATCGTGACACAACAAGGACAACTGTGAATCAGTTGTGCAAGTAGTTTTCACTCATTAGGCAATTAATAGACGAATATCCTTGAAGCTGAGATGCATCAATTCACTTTGATATTGGTTGTGGTATAGTATAGTGCAATGAATCCCTAAGGGCGGCGCACACGTGCGACTAAAATGGGGCGACTACTACGTCGCATGCAATAATTACCTTTGAGGTCGATCAGTGATGTCATCCGCGACATCAATGATCTTCCTAGGAAGCAACCGAGTCAACAAACTCGTCGCAAACGAGTCAACAAAAACTAAAAAAATTAAAGATATGGCCAGTCGCCTAGAAAATCGCTCGAAAAATCGCAAGTGTGCGCCGCCCTTTACAGCTACTAAGGGCCGTATTCTAGAAGCTTCCTTAACTCTTAGGTTTACCTTTAGCTATTGTTTGCAGGGCATAATACAAAAGCTTAAAGTGGACCTTTGAGTTAAGGAGGCTTCTATAATACGGGCCTATATGTAGGCTACCTTGCATTATGTCGTGTTTAATTTCATGAAAGTCAATGACAAACTGAATCCAAAACTATTGCGGAGTCTACGTTACGTAATTACCTCAACTGGGAGGAGCAAGAAGTCAGTGAAATGTTCTTGTAATGATAGCTGCAACAAAGCCAATCATACTCCACTCTCCACAACAAAGCTGCAATGAGCTCAATTACGTCTAATTAGGTCTTAGGCAAGATTAAACAATGGTTCTGATGGTCAGACATCAAAGGCGGAGATTTGCCGGAGGCAGAGTATGGTGATGACCACTGAGGAGTCAGAATCAGTTAAAACGTCAACACGGATAATGTTGTTCTTGTGGTGAGGCTTCTCAGATGTGAATGATTAACGATTTTATGTCTAGCAAACCGTTGGGTAGTGGTATTAGGTCTCTGATCACTGAGCTAGAGAGTTCCTTGATTCAACTGCAGCTGGTTGCAGACCTGGTAGAGAGGTCCTAAGAAGTAGGAAAAGAAGCACTCTACTCTCCTTCCACAGGAGTAGGAAGCAGTTTTCTATCCTTCCACAGGAGTAGGAAGCAGTTTTCTATCCTTCCACAGGAGTAGGAAGCAGTTTTCTATCCTTCCACAGGAGTAGGAATTCTCCTTCCACAGGAGTAGGAAGCAGTTTTCTATCCTTCCACA
>NMRB01001905.1:59758-78898 GCA_002633025.1 Notospermus geniculatus | reverse complement strand
TTATACCCTTCCACAGGAGTAGGAAGCAGTTTTCTATCCTTCCACGAGAGTAGGAAGCAGTTTTCTATCCTTCCACAGGAGTAGGAAGCAGTTTTCTATCCTTCCACAGGAGTAGGAAGCAGTTTTCTATTCTCCTTCCACAGGAGTAGGAAGCAGTTTTCTATTCTCCTTCCACAGGAGTAGGAAGCAGTTTTATACGCTCCTTCCACATGAGTAGGAAGCAGTTTTATACGCTCCTTCCACATGAGTAGGAAGCAGTTTTAAGTTCTTCTCCAACTGGAGTGGGAAGAAGTTTTCCACTTTCCTTCCACAGGAGTAGGAAGCATGCAGTTTTCTATTCTCCTTCAACCCGAGCAGGAAGCAGTTTTATATTCTCTTTCACCGACACGAATTCTCAACCATTGTGCCAGAAACTGTATTCTGCTCAGCCATTTGCATACAAATCCAATAGCACCAATGAATGAATTAACAAACTTCACTAAAATTGAATCCCACCATCATGACGACTAGGACAGCTACAATCAAACCTCGAATTAAACACTGTCTCTTTGTCTGGCTGCATATCACAGAAGACAGGCAAGCGACATGGTAAAATTGATTGTTTCCGATGAGTCAGCTTGATACGGGAGAATCAGTGATCTAAACAGCCCAGGTGCTGCTGGAACAGTCCAAAAACCAATAGCAGCAATATCTTGGCCACGGGCAGAGTCAATATACAGTATTTATTTCACGATTTTACAGCTCATTTAGCACTTATTTCCTCCCTTAAGGCAGGCCTTGGGGTCTCATCTACGTGCTGAAAGCAGGGCCTACAGGCGTGGCATCCGAACCGTACCCAGCCCAAGCAAATCTCAACTAATGACCTGCAGGAGACAGAACCTCTACAACAATTCGCCATCACCTTTACGAACCATGTCGAGGCTATATCTTAGTCATGTCCCCAACGCCGGAACGACCACTGAGAAATCCTTTTTAAAATCCCAATATTTCCGGATGTCCAACAACCTTTAATTAGCCACCTGAGAATTTCTCTGTGATGTTTTAGTATGCACTGACCACTGGTGTTACGAGATAAAACGACTGGGGATATGACACGGCTCTGGAACATTTATTATGTTGTTGGAGGTGAAGATGAAGGCTATCAGAAAAGTGGTGGAAACGTCGGTAGAGTCACCTCAGGGTTCCGGCTGGCTGATGCATGGTCTGACCCACTCTTCATGTGATAGAGAGGGTGACTCCTCCGACTGTGCAAGTTTGTTATGTTGTTGGAGGTCAAGATGAACGCTGTCAGAGAGGTGCAGTGGTAACATTGTCACAGTCACCTCTGAGGTTCCGGTGGGGTTGATCCATGGTCTGACCCACTCTTCATGTGATAGAGAGGGTGACTCCTCCGACTGTGCATGTTTGTTATGTTGTTGGAGGTCAAGATGAAGGCTGTCCGAGAGAGTGGTGCCGTGGAAACATCGCCACAGTCACCTCAGGGTTCCAGTGATGTTGATCCATGGTCTCACCCACTCCTCATGTGATAGCGAGACCGACACTCTTTGACAGTGCAGGTCTTCTCTGGCATTTGCCCAATGTTGTCTGTGGAGGTGATAATACCATTTGTATTTTGGGAGAAGTCTGTGCCCGTCAATTAGGGAAAGTCAAATTTTGAGGTGGTACATGTTGAAGATCATTAGGACAGCAACGCAGTTTCTTTCGTTAAGGTAAATGACGGTAATAGAAGACTTTCAGTCTTAACTGTTTCCTTCATAGCACCAATGCCAGGACTACTATTATAAGATCAACTTTGACAAATAGACAAAATTGGGTGCGGCCACCCAATTCAACACGTTATCAATTGAACGCCATACGCTGCTACACCGACACCGCATTTTGATGGCAATTAAGCCAGCAACTCTTCGGGGAGTCAGCAACAGCGTACGACGGGACAACTCCAACGACTAACTGAATGAGCCTAACAGCAATGTGAACTACGATCTAGAAGCAATTTCTTAGCAGTCCCAGGAGTACTCAACAAATAATTCTTCACACGGTGATACGGTATGACCGACATCCAAGATATGGATGGATGGCCATTTGGGGTTCTTAGATGGCGATTGTGTGTAACATGTTGACCTGTGTTGTTATAACAAGCCAAGGTCAGAAATGGAGTGAGAAGGAGAGAGGCTCTGAAGGAATGAACTTGACATAAAGAGGAAGAGTGAGGGGTACACCTAACACACTGGCTAAGCTATTGGTGTTTGGCGATTTCTCGTGTTTCCAAAGGAAAGGAACAGTGTGGGATCGACACAAGTTACTTGATCTGACTCCAGACATGTATTCATCGTATCCATGACGTAACTCCGACAGTGTCCGCCATTGCTGACGTTGCCGTAATGACGCAAAGGTGGTGGGCAAAATTCATTGCTTTGCTGAAGAAAGCTGGTGGGCAAAACGCGCAACGTCACAACGTCATGTAGGCCTGGGCCTACGTCATGGATACAATGAATAGGAAGATGTATGCAGGAAGAAGATCAACTGAAGGAATAGCTTCCTTATGTACCATCACGTACACTGTCCTATGAAGTCTAGCTGTTTTCTTAGTCAAGTCTACTCCCCCAGATTCTTGGTAGAAATGTTGCCATTTGTGACCTGGCACAGCAAAATGAGTCGGAATGCGCACAGAAGAAGACCTAACATGTCCAAGGTGACATGAACGGTTTGTTGATTTCAGGATTGTCTGCCGATTGTGAAATTTGGCTTTGTCCATTTCTGTAACTGTTGTCTGGTGTCATCTTCGGTCTTCTTCTGTGCACATTCTGACTCATATTGCTGTGCCGGGTCACATTTACAATTGGAGGGCAGCAAGTCAGAGAAGATGTCAACAGAGAGTGGACGCCTGGGCCTGGTTGTTCAAAACCCTGACAAACAAGTGATCTACAGGTGACTCGAGAAAAAAGCCTCATTGGGCAGATAACAGAACAACCATTTCCACAAACGCACCGCAGAAAAGACAAAGAGACAGACAGAAGACTTCTGTCATCTTCCTCATCGGCAATAAATAGTTTATAGCAACATTGGGAATACCACTTTAGCCTGGTTTATCTCGACAGACGTTCACAGGGGAAATAACCTCACACCGGTGACCTGATAAAGAAACTCTTATTTGCGACATTTCATCTCTGAGGTGGAGATTAATGTCCCATAGAGAGAATACTTTGATGGAAAGAATGGCGTTGTTTTTATAACGTGCTCGGAGGATGCAGTGGCTGACATGGTTCGCCACAAGAATGACAGGGTAATATGTAAGGGAATCGATTGTAAGGGGAGAAACTGCACAACAAGTAGAGGGATTTGGTGGCCTATAAATGCAGGGTTCATGTTGGTGGTAGCATGAGTCCGACGAAATCTGACAATGTTGAACTGCCCATTGCCAGTCAATCTCAGGGACAGATCCATGATTTGGGAAAAGAGGGGGTGCACTGTGCTAGAAACATTGAAATCTGTGGTGAATTTCAACGATTTGCTCCAAACTTCAGGATTTCATGGTCAACTTTACAGATTTGTTGACCAAAAGGGCCCCACTGGATTCACACCTGAATCTGCATGAGGGAACTCTCAAGTGGCGGACCCCTGTTATTCTCTGCAACTGAGCAAAAGAAACTCACACTGAACAGCAGAATCTCAACATGATGACAGCTACCACATCCCAGGTCCAAGTTCTCCGAACAGGGTCCTGCAACAATAGCAGAACCATCAAAACGCCTCATATGACTTTTGAAGGGCTGACCTGGACAGAAATTAATATAACTTTCCATATCACGAGGCAATTTTTCACTGAGTTGACCAACTTTTCCTCATTAGTTCATTAGATGATGACCTAATCAGGACATTATGTCTAATGGATACATGATGAAAGTAGATGGAAGGAAATGTCTATCACCGCAACAACCCGGAGTGCATCACGCTATAAAAAATCCACCATTTAATCATTAATAGCAACAGCAAGCCATTGTCCTCCTCGGCTAATACAGCAAACGTGATACGCCTAACACCATCTTTAATTCTATTATCTTTGTTAAAAGTCTTCCACTTTGTCCAGGCCCCATCTCACTAAGGTTGTCATAACTCAATAGAGTGGATATGCAGAGACTTGGAAATCATGATAGCAAGGGAACTTTGAAAGGGCGATGAGAACAGTATGATGTTGGTACAGCAATTAGATTATACTACCAACTGTGGTGATCACCATGCATACTGAAACTAATGGGAGAGCCATTCACTCTTCTCTAGACGAGACTTTATCACGGTTTCTGCAGCCCTGTTGCTTATTGAGATGATGGCCCATCTTAGGCACCTTCAGGTGGCAGTGTTGGATCAACTTGGGTCAACTACAGTACGTTGCACAATTGACCTCCCTTTATCCGCGTACCTTCCTAGGACGTGGCGCGGAAGGTAACCTTTAGTTCATCGCGGATGGTACAGGTACGTCACGCGTCTCTGTTGCGTGACGTCGGGTGAATGACGTTACGTCTTCACTGCATGCCTTCCATGACACCGCACCACGTCCTCGGAAGATACGAGGATGGTACGAGAATGACGCTGCATCTGGTACGCGGGTGGTGCGCGGTGTGGAAGGGAGGTCAATTGTGCAACGTACTGTCGCTGTCTTTTATATGCTTCACTCTGCTCAACTACAAATTTGTGGTCTGCTGTGACCTTGCCCTGCCCTGCCTTCAGCGGACAGCACACCAGGTGATATCGCATGTGATCCATTCACCACCGATCTTCTCACTAACCACTGCAGACTGGGCGATTTCGGTCTTGGTATTCTTTGATGAACGGGTAAACATTGCTGGCGAGACGATTCCACGCATCTCTGTTCAGCGCACACCTGGCATAATAGCTGATTTTGCTCGGTGGCAAGCAGATCGTACGATATCGCGGCCTAGTAGGCCTACTCTGCTGGCTTTAGTCCAACCTGTTTGATAACTCGACAGGAACAACAGCACAGGATAAATCAAAAATAATCTAAAAGAGTGAAATTCACACCAGTGACCAGCCAGGCCCATATTTACAAACCCCTTGCAACTTAGCGCGAACATGAAAATCTGTCGTTGCAGCAAGTGAACAATAGCACAGAGTTATTAAACAATAGATTTGTGTTGCATGCTCACAGTTGCGAGGGCTTCGTACATGTCATAAATCTGGCCACAGGGCTACTACTAACTACTCCAAGACCTGAGCCATTATGCACTGCACTTCCTTATGCAGACACCTTTTCCGAGACAATCTCAGATAAGCCTCATCATGTCCTAAAGCCCCGCACCATCCATACTAATCAGGCAGAAGTGGATTGGTCACTGTCTGACAGGTTTTTGCTCTGGCAGAGTGCTAACACCAACAGCTTTCACATGATTATATGACCTTTCCCACGTGTAAGTCCTTATAGGTATTTTTGATAGGCTAATGGTCAGTGCTGATGGATAAATGGCTTTTTTCTCATTACATTATGGTATACAGATTATTAGCTTTCAGCAAGAATAGCCTCTTGGTTGTTGTCCTTGTCTGTAATCAGTGGCAATGTTGCAGCCATCACTACTCACTCACTTTCATATTTGAAACTAAGGGTTTATTAATGAAATCGACTTGTAGCACGGAGTCTTTTTGCTGACTTTGGAATCATTTGTCTAATACTGACCAGCAGTGGTGATGAGGAGGCCAGTGTTTTACAGAAACTAACTTCCACCTGAATCAAAGTTGTAAGGTCTCAGAGGTCAGGTTGGAAGTCAAGCTCAATTCCTGGCAATACCACTTTACAACTGCAATCTTGGTGCATGTTGTTGCTGCAAACCACCAGAGTAGTTACATAGCTTCTCTGACATTACTAAGCCAAAGCATGTCGGCTGAGAGTGAACTCACAGCAGTGTTACTGAAATGCTACTTTGCACAAATAAAGCACTGATCCACTTTGCTCTGCGTCCAGGACATCGTGACACAACATTTTGCTCCGTTTTTACGGTACAGCCACTCACAATGCCAGTCCACCGTGATAAAAAGTTGTAGAGTTTCCTCTCTGATGCAACTTATCAGAAGATCACAAGCTTCATTGATGCCTTCCTCATCACCTAACGAAACCAAGCAGATTTTCATTGCATTCGAATGAATGAATTCCTTTTAAGATACATGTAGAGGGATTTGCAAGTCAAACCTGTTTAAAAGAGACAACACCTCAAGCAATCAGCGACTCTTTTGACTCAGTTTGTGTCCTCCGGATGAAGTGTAAATTACTCGACGAAAATCAGGCAGAGGTGGAAATAATTGGTTTTGAATATGTAAAATGGTTGATTACTAAATGGGACTAAAATCTCATTAATGAGACGGCTGGCAGATTAGAATTATTTGTCTAATGACTCGTCAGCTTCGTTATCAATCAGTGAAATTATCAATCAATCAAATGGGGTGAAGATGAGGGGTGATAGTGAAGCCGCAATGGTGCAGTGGCTCAGGTTTCTGGCTGGTGGTCAGAAGGTCCCAGGTTCGATTCCCAAGGAGCTGCTGTGGTGTAGTGGCTTAGGTTTCTGGCTGGTGGTCAGAAGGTCCCAGGTTCGATTCCCAAGGAGCTGCTGTGGTGTAGTGGCTTAGGTTTCTGGCTGGTGGTCAGAAGGTCCCAGGTTCGATTCCCAAGGAGCTGTTGTAGTGTAGTGGCTTAGGTTTCTGGCTATGAGTCAGAAGGTCCCAGGTTCGTTCCCTATGGAGGAGCTGCTGCGGTGTAGTGGCCAACATTTCTAGCTGGTGGTCAGAAGAACCTATGTTCGATCCCCAAGGAGCTGCTGGGGTGTAGTGGCTTGAGTTTCTGGCGATGGTCAGAAGGTCCGTTGGTGTGAGAAACTGGGTATGCAAGTCTCTTTTCTTCAAATAGCCTCCCAAGTGAGATGTGGTGTAGTGCCCTACGCTTCTAGCTGGTGGTTAGAAGACCCTAGGTTCGATCCCTAAGGAACTGCTGTGGTGTAGTGGCGCAGGTTTTTAGCTAGGGGTCTGAAGGCCCCAGGTGCGATCCCTAACGTTGATGTGAGACTCTGGCTAGTCTCTACGTCAATTGGCCTGCCGCAGCTGTGTGCTAAAGAAGTACCTAACTGGCTGAGATGGTTAATGTAAATGTCTAGTCATAGGCCCTTTGGCACCCAAATGCAACAGCATACTTCCCAGGAAGTATAGCCATTAAGCTTATATGTTGTCCATTTTTCATGCCAGTGACATTTAGCATTAAGAAAAATCATCAAAGATACATTTCCCTTAAGCCAAAAATATATCGACAAACTGGAATTGCCATGGTATTAAACGTCAAAGGGTTAGCCTGGAGTACCGGGTACTTGCATCAGAACCCGAGCCTTCTAATCACATTGCATGATACCTCATGAGACAAAGGGATCGCAGTATCAAATATCCTCCAGATCAGCCAATTGTTTTCCTCGTATTAAGATCATATGTAGCGACACGGCAACAAAGGCGAATATCGGAAAACGACTTCGGATTAGCACGTCGGGAAATGTCACCCGAATAATCGCCGAGAGCTAGCGGGCTATTGTCGTAGAAAACAGGCTGCAGCGACGCACGGCGCTTAAAAAACAAATATCGCATTCTATTGAATTCTCGTGCAAAGTCGTTAACGTGGGGTATCAAATTTCTAAACAGGACTGCCCTCGTCCTGTTCTGATCTGATCTCATCTCATTTTACAGATCTTTTTCACCCTTCAGTATCTTCGTTCCGTCCATTTTTCTTCAATTTTTCAATGTCATGTTTCACATCAACAGACTTTGGTAAAACAGACACAATGACGAGGATTAAGTTCCTCCCTGGATGTTCGATGTAATCAAGTGGCAGGATTGGATGTTGGATGGCGACTCGTTTCGTCAGGTCCAACTTCAAGGTAACTAAAAGAAATCCAACTTCATGTTAGACATCCAACTTCAAGGTAACTTGAAGACGTCAAACTTCAAGTAGCTTGAAGACGTCCAACTTCAAGTAACTTGAAGAGTATGACTTGACTTCAAGGTAAATTGAAGATTTGGGATAGTGATAACCCTCTTATTGCCATAAATTTTGTCTTCACTGGAAAGCTGTTACTCAGTAGGCCTTCTTTCCATTGAATTTCTATAGGCCTATGCATCGTTTTTAACCCTTCGCATCTGATGGATTACTCGTGACAAATTTACTAGTGGAACTTGCAGCATTATGATACAGGTAGAGCATTCACGCAATGCTAGATCCATACAAGTGCGCAATGCCATGGATATGCCATGAACTGGTAAAATGGTCTGTCGAGGCAAAATGGTTAAAAATTCAGTCCTGAAGGGAAGAGACCAACACAAGACCACTTCAGACTTCCTGACTGGCCCTGCGTGGTCCAACTGGCCTGGCAAAGCAGTGGCCTGACATGGTATTCCAGATGGACCAAGCACTTGCAAGCCAGCAAATGACATCAGCCCCACAACAGGCCAATGTCAGGCTGATTTTGGGGCGAGGTTGCCAGTTACCATCAGTGCCATCTAGTGATGACTAACAAGGTTAAACGCACTTTACGTCGAAGGAGTCGATTTATTCTTATGACCTTTTACAGCAAATCTTAGTCGACGAACGTTCAAAAGTGATTCATCAAAGCTTTTCCTAATGAATGAGTTCAAAGACCTCTACGACATGAACATGATACGGCTTATCATTTTATACTGCTTTGGCAACATTATCCCCAGAACAAATATAAAGATATTGAGAACGCTATGAATTCCCATGGCATTTTCAAAGACCTCTGAAGTGTTTTCTTGTCAATTTCTTCAAAACTCCAGCTATTTCATTGCCATAAGTGTAGTTACTGGAAAGAAGGAACAATTCTCCATTTCATAAAGCACATATGAAGGAGACTGTGTTTGTGTACAAGTGCATGGGGAGGTAGTCTTAATGCACCACTCCCTCAACTCCTGGTAAGTATGGAAGAGGCCATCTGAAGCTACACGTACAGGCCTACTCATGTTCCTCACTTGGATGTGGCGTCTTTTACTTGCCCTTGCAAAGGTACAAGGTACAAGGCACCATGGTTAATGCACCACTCCCTCAACTCCTGGTAAGTACGGAAGAGGCCATCTGAAGGTACTCATGTTCCTCACTTGGATGTGGTCTTTTACTTGCCCTTGCATAGGTACAAGGTATACAAGGCAACATAAAGTACGGAAGAGGCCATCTCAAGCTACTCATGTTCCTCACTTGGATGGGGTCTTTTACTTGCCCTTGCAAAGATACAAGGTACAAGGCACCAGGGCTTCTGTATCATGCGACGGACAGAAGAGCCAGGGATGATTAATCCCGATATGGATCTGGATTTGAACCCGGGACCTGCTGCTTGCAAAGCCAACGTGACAACCACTATGCTATCTAGCCTCCTCATCTTGGACAGGAAGTTACAGTATTTCATGGACTATTATCCAATACATGCTTTCAGCTGGCTGATACAATAGAGCGCCAACCGCGTGGTTCAAACATGGGGTGACAGCTCTCATTCAGTGTGATTCATAGAAAACTCACTAGGATGCAGTTGTTACTGATACAGACATCAGCTTACTGGCTTGCATAAAAAACAATGAATTTGATCCCTGAGCAAAAAGGAGGGCTGGGAACTAGCAGGGTCTGCCAGGGAACAAGTAGAAAATAACGGTGTCAGATTTTATTTGCAAATATCTTTGCTATTTCAAAGACATGTTGAAGGATGTTTTCAAGTAAATGTAAGAAGGGGCGATGCTTGCCCCTGAATATGCCCTCATACCTGACTTGTTGTAAATGCACTGCCACAAACATGTCATTAATTGTTTTTACCCCAAGTTCTTAAAGGGAGCAGATGAAAAATGAGACAAGGGCACTCTCATGATCTTTACAGAAATTTCTCTTTGAATTGACTGAAGTTTCCCAGGGTTTAACTTGACATCAAAGTCATTCTCTTCTAATCATATTGAAAAAAAAATGACAAAGAAGTTATGTAAATTCATTTCAGAGTTTTATGTTAACCATATTGATTAAGATATATCTTATCAAGAATATCAATATCAGTGCTGAATTGGCCATCCGATGAAATGCAGAAGAAAACCAGAACCTCATGGACAAATAAGTCGTGTTCCTGTACACCATACACCTGATTCTGCAGGTTACAAGGAATGTAGGGTAATGCAGGAAGAAACCAGAGATACTGAAGACATCTGCAGTTATTCACACCAGAGATATTTTATAATGAGTTGAAAGCTCCAAATGTTGGTGACAGGCCAGACGTTTCCTTCTGGCCACTGGCTTCAGCAGAAGTAAGACTGCAGACATGTTAAGGTGGGTTAACACTTCCGTTGGGCAATGTAGCTGTCAATCAGCAACTATTATGGAACGATGTCAGATGGAGGGCATTGCGCAACTTCGTCCGATGATGATCAATTGCAATAGAGGTAAAACGGCAACAAAACAACTGGCAAGTATACCAACTCAGCATCGTAGTCACGACAACGGTAGACACGGCGAGCAACGTAACCACCTTCGCAGTAACTCAGCAGCTGTCATGGTTTGGTTAATTCAAAAGAAGACAATTTAAAGCAATTAAGACTGGAGATCGATACACACAAATGTTTACTTTGAGGACATCATATTTAAGTAGATTGCCAAGCAAACTGCACAAAATATCGATTTGGTGTAAAATTAAACAAATTGTAGTTTAATGAAAGACATCATGTTTTTATTGGATTTAAACATCAATGAGACGTGATCAATAGATTTTGAAATAGGCCTAATTATTGAACAACAATTTCAGTTTGCTTCAATATCATAATGTGGAAAGACTATCCAGATCCAGAGCACAAACAAGATATCAAATTACACGATTTAACTGCAATGCTGGAGTCAAATCCTCAAAGTTATTTCCTTTTGAAAATGAGAAAGGAATTCACCACACAGTTATTATTTCAAAAAAGGTCCATTGTAAAATGATGCTGCAGTTGATCCACTCAAAGCATCCACTTCTGAATGATATTGTATCATCAATGTTCTTTTCTAAAGAATTAAGTTGTGATAGAATTTTGTGTACAATTGGTTCTAAATCCTATCAGCAACAACTGTATCCATCAGTCAAAAGGACCACTACATCAAAGACCAAGGTTGTCCATAGTTTAGGACACCAACAAAATGTGCAAATTTTGTCGCAGCCAATCTGATCACATCTAATGAACAACTGATGTCAGGTTGAAACCAGCGCAGTCAAGAAACAGTCTCAAATGAAGAACAACTCGATCTATATAGTTCACCAATGAAGTGTTCCTCGCGTCAACAAATGTAGGCCTATCAATAAGTCAAAAGCTAGTACCACACCAAAGACAAAGGCCCGGTTGCACCAGTCATACTTAAGGTCGACCTTGTGCTCAAGCTAACCTCAAAGTCATTCTCAACCTCAAATTACGTTGCACCAGCTATTCTCATGCTCAAAGTCAAACTCAAGAACATTGAATATCCTGTGCAAGAGGGGTCGTACTCAACTTTCATGTCGTACTCAGCTGAGGTTAACCTCAAAACTCAGTTTTAAGCATGACTGGTACAACCGGGCCTGTGGTTGTCCATTAAGACAACCAAATTGTGCAATTTTTGTCACAACCAAAAACAAACTGATGTCAGGTAAAATCAAGCACATACAAGAAACTGTGCCAACTCAACAACAACAAAAATGCACAGAGGCTGTCCATCATTTTTTTAAGACAACCAAATTGTCCATATTTTGTCACAGTGAAAAACAATTCATCACAACAAATCACAATTGATGCTTGGTAAAAACTGTAATATGTCCTAGAAACTGTCCCAAGTCAACAACAAAAACAATACACTTACCACTCAAGGAACCGATCGATGCTTAACTCAGTCACTCCGTGATGAGAATCCCACAATTAGTTTTTGTCCAGGTTAATATTATCACGGTAAAAACACAACTATATCCTCTCCTCCTTTAATTGAGCGTTCAGTAATACCGTACAGACTATCAATGATGTCACAGCGGTGTCCCAGAGAAATCTACACTACCGACTGTCTCCGTCATTAGCGTTGACAATTCTAAAGAGGCACACTCGTGGACATTGATGACAATGGGGCGTGTTAAGGGAGACCCTGGGACAATACGAGTTCAGCTTTTGTTGTACTTGAGCGGCTGTTCTGCCCTGAGCTATATCAGTACATCTATTAGGACAGCTGATGTGATGAGGCAATCGCAATCTTCATCCCCTTAAACTTAAATGACAGAATTCTGACCATCAAAACTCACACTTTTTTCATTGAATTTACAAAATTAACTGGTGACTAACTGATTGTCAAATATTTTCCATTGTCATTTCTTGATACTCAAGCGTTGGTATAAAATGCATTAGTAGCATGTTGACCTGGGGCCGTATGCATAAAACATCTTAAGTGTAAAATTTCTCTTAAACTATTGTTCCAAACAAAAGATGAGGGAAATTTATACTTAAGATGTTTTATGCATACGGCCCCTGACCTGCAGGCAATTAAGTACTTCCCATACACTTGTGGCCGATCTGGCAAAAAACAAATGCATGTCGCTCAGAAGGTGAACCTTAATGAACTAAGATGACACCAGGAGAGAATGCAAGAAATAGATTATTTCAGATTTCATAATAGACAGACAATATTGAAACTGACAAACATTTTGGTTTCAAGCTGCCAAGCTAAGAGCAACATGCATCTGCTTTTATCAGAGTGGGGTCACATTTGACTTCACCATTGGACACTAACATTGACCCTAACCATTAACCTGAACCTGCACTTTATACCAACCTCACTGAGAGCAAACTTGCAAAAGAAAATTTGTGTGGAGAAGTGTCTTCAGGCCACACATGTCAGAGTCTGGAAAGAATTACTATTTTGCAGCAATTAAAACAACGGCAACGTAAAGCATGCCTCTGCCTCTCAGTTGACCAGAAATGAAAATCAAGATGGTGGCCGTGGCAGCCATATTGGATGAGCAGCAGCACCCCCAACAGAAAGGAACCAACCAGCAAAAAATGGTTGCAATATGCAAATGCATTCAGCATGATGACACAATCCCGTTGCCAAAGTTTTGGTGGTGGTGGTGGTGCCGGTTGGTGGTGGCGGGGGGGGGGGGGGCAATAAAAATATGAAGTTATTTTGATATAACAAGCACCATGTTGAAGAGTTACAGTTTACCCAAATAGGTGACCTACTGGTATACGTTACATCTCAAGATGAGCCTCATTCAAGCCTCCTTTAGCAAAGCAATGTCCTAAGGGGTCACATAGATCCGTTAATGGATGGAAAAGGCAGAAGTACTTGACACAAAGCTGTGGACAGGTGCCGCTAAATGTGAGGGTGCCAGATTGGATATAAAGGGAAGGGATCAGGGTGTTTACTATCACAATTAATACCCCTGCAGGGTGTTATTTTCTATCTGGTCAAATGGTGTTGCAAACAATGCACTTACCTGTAGCATTTCGATTTCCTCACTACTTCCAACATTGTCATTTCTTCTGAAAATCACCAAAATGAACGATCATAGCAATGAGCCCATGACAGGGGTGGATCCAGGGCCCAGTTGCACACTAGAATCTTAAGTCTAAGAAAAAACTTAAGTCTGAAATGAAGCTATCTGATTTGCTGAAACCTGGTCACATGATGACTTAAGTCAAACTTTAGACTTAAGATTCTTTGTGAAACTGGGCCCTGGATTTGGGAAAAGAGGGGGCACCCTGTGCGAGTCACATTGAAATTAGCACCAAGTTCAAGAATTTCACGGTCGATTTTACAGACTTCTTGGCAAAAGGGGCTGTGCGCCCCCCTTAGATACGTGCCTGCATGACTTCAAATTATGGTTTGTAAAACACACTAACACCAAAACTGGATTCTGAGGGCATTTTGTGGAGCAGTTCCCACAAGCCAATGGCTCAAAAACTATTTCAGTGAATTGTCCACACAAAAATTGTGTGGGAGGCAGTACTGTGTGAATTGTTCATTGAAATTGCATTGGCTTGAGGAACTGCGTCGCAAAACACACCAGAATCTGGTTTCAGTGAGTGTGCACCTTAACTTTTCTAACTGTGACTTACACTCCTCTCGCAGTATTTGTTTCGCTCCGTACCTACGCTTCACAAACCACTGCTTCGAATGGCCGGTATTCTGCCGATTTACCGCCAGATGGCACCACTTCGGTCCAACCAATCAGCGCCCGCCATCAGGCTGCAACTGAGCAAAATCCTAAAACACTTTCTCCAGCGCGGCAGCGGGAGCAGTAGTGGTGCCGTCTGGTGGTAAATCGGCAGAATACCGGCCATTCGAAGCAGTGGTTTGTGAAGCGTAGGTACGGAGCGAAACAAAACACTGCAAGAGGAGTGTAACTGTGACTGTGTGCATTCATCTTGTGAACTTTTCAACTGAAAACATGACAGCTCATAAGATGTGAAGGGCTGCAACTCTGCACGAACATTGCCAGTGGCCATATCCCAAGTGAGACACATTCGCAGCAGTTTGACAATTGTGTAAGATAATTCATGTAAATCGTAACGTATTACACGCAAAGTCAATTGAATCTGCATGTTAAGTGACGGCAGACAATAGACAGTTGTCAGACGTTTTATTTTCTGTCATTAAAAGACTTGCCATCTCCATGACTGCCTGCAGGTGACACACAGACAAACAGAAGAAGAAAAGTAATGATTTTGTCATGTCTTTTTAGGACAGACAGCTATGCCGATTTGGCTAATTACGATTTTGTAATGTTTGAAAATCGACACAACCTGATCAGACAAAAAATAATTACCTCATTACTGAACAACTCAAGGCTGCAAATGAGAACTGCCCAGTCCAATTACATCGTTTAAGACCTGGCCTTGATCTGTCAGGGATTACCTTTGATATGTCACTTTTTGACAAAAACACTCACGGTCTTGCATAATGCAGAATGACATGGTCATGCAATGTTGTAACGCTGCCATTTTAAGCTTTAATATTATGACCTCCTACTACGAATTTGACATGTCAATTTCTAATGAAATAATTATTGCATCATTGGCTAATACACTTCCATCACTTCATCAACTTACCAGCAATAATAGCATATTGAAATATGCCAATTTCATGGTCCCAGTACAATTCTCTAAACATCCCCTTGGTATTTCACAGCCCTTAGGCCAAAAAAAAATTGTCTGTTTCTTGTCCAGCAACTCAGCAAAAATTGATGCAGGCATGCGAATTTTTTTTTTATTTTCAAATAATTTTTTTCCCGTTTTCTTCATGGATGGGGGAAATACCACCAGCAAACTATCTCTCTACATGTTTAAAGTGCAGATTTCATCTAGATACATATATAAAAGAGTAGGCCGATTTTTGTCACGCTAAAACATTGCCTTCTTGCCGTTGGACTCGCGAATTTCTGGTCTGTTATGAAGGATGTACATCTGCACTGTGTCCACGAACCATTAAAATACAAAGTTTTGCTTTTTAAACTGTTAAGTTCGATCGGTTTTATTTCGTCTATTTCGTCACTGTTTCGAGTGCTGGGAACCCCCGCCCGTGACGTCACGGGATACCCAGTTCCCATGGTAACGCCAATCGGCGTCGTTCGAATCGGCTTCCTCATACGTCATGAATCAGGCTGTCATCGACGCGTATGACGTCAGTCATTCAGATACTGATGATGTCGTCATAGTCAAATGCCGTCGAAACGGTCCACACTGAATGACTGACGTCATGCCACTCTGAAACAGACCCGAGTCGACGTTCATTGCCTGACGTTATGACGTCGTTCGGACTCTGATATGTTTGGCTGACATGTTGATGACGTCATTAACGCAACAATGCCTTGCGCTGTGCCAGTGCTCGGGAACTCCGCATTTTTGCAATGCCCCGTGTAGTATTACGAATCATTCGAACTACTTCACGTCCTTGGCAACATGACAACCCAGCATCATGCACATCATGAGCACGACAAGGAAGCAATCAGCATCAGAAAGTGTTNTGAAAATCCCCGTCCACAGCAAAATAGTTCCTTCCGCAACTAATCTTTTGGTAGGTATCAATAGAAATTCACCCGTCATTGACGGGTACTTTGCTAGTGAAAAATAAAGATGATTTCAAGTGATGAAGCATTTCTGTGCATTGTATAGAAGGCGCTGCGTAAGCAAAGTGGGAAAATTTGAAATTGGTGAGAAAAAAAATTTTCGATGCGGAGGGCCTGGGAATGACGCGGGCAGGACAAGAAACAAATACTTTATTTTTTTGGCCTTACCAACATATTCACATCATATGATGAACAGACTCCGTCACAGACAAGGGAGACCCTGTCAACTTGATGAACTCTGCGAATTCGACGAGACTCTGACTCAATCATATAATTCTAGGGTTTCTATCATCATTTATTATCTGTGAATTAGTCCATGGACGAGATATCTCATCCATTTGGGATTTAGGTGCAAGATTTCTCACGTGGCGTTACGATTTGATGATAAATTGAATGATAATGACGCGGTCCCCATTGACGTCGGCCGATGGTTGGCGGTGATAATTACAAGATGCGGTGACCCTTCCACTACAAAGGATTGACGAGGTGGCTTAAATGAGGCGTAAACATCAGATTATTAAATGCCAGGTTTGGCCAATATAATCCATACCCTAGTGCATATCCTTATGAATTTAACTCTGAAAATACAGTTAAATTCCCCTTATTGGGCTGACAATTGAGGCCATGCAGGCCAGAGGTCATTAGATTGTAACAAAGACACATTGGTATACCTCAAAGTCACACCCAAAACCCTTGGGGCGTATTCGAATTCCCGTTCTTGACCACACTCGTGCTGACCTAGTTCATGTAGCTGTTGACTCAACTCGAGAACGGCAGTCTCGAACACCAAGAACACAACTCGAGTTGGGCCAAGAACGTGTTCTTCTAACCCTCCGCTGAGTGGGGGTGAGGAGAACACTGTTCTTGGCCCGGCAACGGTTGCGTTCTCGGCATTCGAGACTGTGGTTCTCGAGTTGAGTCAACATCTACATCAACTAGGTCAGCATGAGTGTGGCCAAGAATGAGGATTCAAATACGCCCCTGGTGTGCGTGCCTCGGGTTTGGCATCATTTCGGTACACCCGGCAAATCTTGGTTGCACAACCAATGGTAATAGACTGGTTCCCGTCTTTGCTGTTCCACTTCCATGGCGCTACTGTCTGTTCTGTTGTTGTGGTGTGAGCGGTGCAGGAGTGGAGTGGCAAAGACGGGAACCAGTCTACAATTGCAACCAAGGGTGAGGTCTTAGGCCTCACGACCCCCAAAACCCCCCCTCTGGATCCGCGCCTGACCTGCAGTTTTCTTGAGTGGGTGGGGGGGGGGGAGTACGGAATTTACTAACATCCCGGGTGGCTTCTCTTCGAACAGCATGGAGGCAATCCCACCCTCAGGATGTAAATTCCAAACATTTTCTGACCTGACATCAACGCATCCAAGTCCCGAACGACAACGAATCTGTCCCTCTTTTCAACTGAACCCACCGCACGATGCCTCATCCCTTGTGTCAACCCTCAAAGCTCCCCTCCCCTCCACGCGCTCACACAAACAACTCAAATACCACGTATTGACACAAGACCTTCACACTTCTCCATTTCCTATTGTCCTGTCAATCTCGAATTAGTCCCCGAGTCTGCAGGGGGTCATAAAATTACTCATCCCAGTATCGGTTATGTAACACTTCATCCACAGATGACTGTATTTGTTCTTCGTGGTTTTGAAGGGCTGAAATATCAGACGGATGATGTCAGATGTCTAATTTTCCAATTTGGTCACCTGTGTTCGGACACCGTGAAAAATGCATCACGAGTTCACGTTATGTCATGTAATGCGGAGTTCAAAACATCAGGAGCTTGTGACACTGAAACAAAAATTCCCACTCATGTTGAGTAGGCCTACTTTGGACTGCTCATCAGTCTTTTTGTCCCTGAAATGAGTAGAAAGGTACTCATCGGGACTCATCGGGCAGGTTGCATCGGGCCAAGGAGCTGCATTTGGAGTTCCTTGCTACTTGCTATGAGTATCTTTCTACTCGCTATGAGTACCTTTCTACTCAATATGAGTACCTTTCTATTCATCTCAGGGATAAAATGAGTACCCCGAAAGTACTCAGCATGATTAGGAATTTTTTTTCAGTGCATGATAGGTCGGTGAGAGAATTGGCATTTACTATGGAAGTGGACATTTTGGAAGAACCCTTCATGTTGGCTCATAACTGAAGAAAAGATTTATCTCAAAACAGTAACCCACCCGAACAAGTGCATGTCTACTAGACTTAAAGGAGCACGGTATTGCCACTTTTTCTCGACAGCCGGCGCCACCGCGCCACTCTCCAACCCAGGGGCTAACTACGTGTCGGCGAATTGACCCGATTTACTACGTACATTTTGTAATGCATTTTTGTAGTTCGTCTTACTGCCACTAGGTGGCTCCCTCTACGTCGGCAGTCAAATAACGCATTTGAGATCCAATACCGTGCTCCTTTAAGTAGACAGTTGAATCTGCTTACTGTCTCCTGGTCTAGTCATGCCGGCTATGATCAGACTACCATACAAGGATTTCCTAGTTACTTAAACAGAAGTCATACTGATTCCAGTGACCACGTGTGGTTCAGCCAGTCGGGCGAGCAAGGCTAACAATACAAATTGCGCTACCGTATTTTTCGGCATAAGACCCGCGACTTTTTGCCGCGAAAAGGCCCCAAAAATCGCCAGTGCGGGTGATACAACAGTGCGGTTCCTATGTGGATTAAGGCCTGCATCATCCCATAGGCCTATTTTCATAAATGTGCACAAAATTCATAAAAATCGGGCGAAGAAACATGCCCAAAGCATGGACTTTCCAAGCCATGCCACATGTCATGATGTGCCAGCCATTACAGTTTAGTTCGTTTGAGTGCCTGAGCTGTCACTGTTGACCTGGCACTTGTAGTATTACACTTGTTCCAGTTTAGTTCGTTCGAGTATCCGACTTTACCTAATACTACTGAGGTAGACTGGTATCTGGTCTTCTGGGCAGCTATCAGGATCAGTCTACTGCTGAAGTCACAGGAGTTCGTTAACAATCACATA